>JANEYF010001035.1:0-100751 GCA_029963845.1 Rhamnusium bicolor
CTGATAGTAATGGTCTCCGAGACAATTATAAGAGGCGGACAATTCACTAAAAATGTTTTATGCTTTTCCGCCAATGGTTGTTATTAAAATATATTCACTCCTTATACACTATTACCTCGAAAACGAGGACGTGTGCCACCCTGTAATTTTCACATTATACATAACAAAAAGGCGGTTCTTTTTCAGTCCATCTATCAGTTTTTCTCAAAAACCCGTAGGAATCCCAAAATATGCAAAAAAGTGAAATGTGCCTATATGCAATAAATTTAAACTGAGGTATGCGACGGCTTAGAAATAATAATTTTTTTTCTCGAAAACTGCGAAGTGTGCCACCCTGGAATTTCTACATTATACTAAACAAGATATGTTCTTTCCAACCCTGCTATCACAATTTTCCAAAAACCCGTAGGAGTCTCGCCATATGCAATAAATTTAAACTGAAGTATGCGACTGCTTAGGAATAATAATTTTTTTTCTTGAAAACTACGAAATGTGCCACCCTGTAATTTTCACATTATACTAAACAAAAAGGCGTTCTTTTCAGTCCATCTATCAGTTTTTCTCAAAAACCCGTAGGAATCCCAAAATATGCAAAAACGTGAAATATGAAGTTAGCAAAGGAACATTTTTTTCTCGAATAATACGAAGTGTGCCACTCTGAATTTTTCACATTATTCTAAATAAAAGACGCTCTTTTCAGCCCTTTTGTCAAATTTTCCCCAAAACCCGTAGGAGGTTCGCTATAAAAAAAATGCAAACTGGGGTTCGCTACAACTTACAAATAATATTTTTTTTTCTCGAAAACTACGAAGTGTGCCACCCTGAAATTTCTACGTTACCTAAGATTTTCTTTCCACCTCTTCAGAATTTTCCAAAAACCCGTAGAGCTCAAAAAGTGAGACTTAGAAAATAATTTTTTTCTCAAAAACTCCTGGAATTTCTACAATACTAAACAAGATGTGTTCTTTCCAACCCTGCTATCAGAATTTTCCAAAAACCGTAGGAGTCTCGCCATATACAATAAAATTAAACTGAGGTATGCGACGACTTAGGAATAATAATTTTTTTTCTTAAAAACTACGAAGTGTGCCACCCTGGAATTTCTACATTATACTAAACAAGATGTGTTCTTTCCAACCCTGCTATCAGAAATTTCCAAAAACCCGTAGGAGTCTCGACATATGCAATAAAATTAAACTGAGGTATGCGACGACTTAGGAATAATAATTTTTTTCTTAAAAACTACGAAGTGTGCCACCCTGGAATTTCTACATTATACTAAACAAGATGTGTTCTTTCCAACCCTGCTATCAGAAATTTCCAAAAACCCGTAGGAGTCTCGCCATATGCAATAAAATTAAACTGAGGTATGCGACGACTTAGGAATAATAATTTTTTTCTTGAAAACTACGAAGTGTGCCACCCTGGAATTTCTACATTATACTAAACAAGAGGTGTTCTTTCCAACCCTGCTATCAGAATTTTCCAAAAACCCGTAGGAGTCTCGCCATATGCAATAAAATTAAACTGAGGTATGCGACAACTTAGGAATAATAATTTTTTTCTCGAAAACTACGAAGTGTGCCACCCTGGAATTTCTACATTATACTAAACAAGATGTGTTCTTTCCAACCCTGCTATCAGAATTTTCCAAAAACCCGTAGGAGTCTCGACATATGCAATAAAATTAAACTGAGGTATGCGACGACTTAGGAATAATAATTTTTTTCTTAAAAACTACGAAGTGTGCCACCCTGGAATTTCTACATTATACTAAACAAGATGTGTTCTTTCCAACCCTGCTATCAGAATTTTCCAAAAACCCGTAGGAGTCTCGCCATATGCAATAAAATTAAACTGAGGTATGCGACGACTTAGGAATAATAATTTTTTTTCTTGAAAACTACGAAGTGTGCCACCCTGGAATTTCTACATTATACTAAACAAGATGTGTTCTTTCCAACCCTGCTATCAGAATTTTCCAAAAACCCGTAGGAGTCTCGCCATATGCAATAAAATTAAACTGAGGTATGCGACGACTTAGGAATAATAATTTTTTTTCTTGAAAACTACGAAGTGTGCCACCCTGGAATTTCTACATTATACTAAACAAGATGTGTTCTTTCCAACCCTGCTATCAGAATTTTCCAAAAACCCGTAGGAGTCTCGCCATATGCAATAAAATTAAACTGAGGTATGCGACGACTTAGGAATAATAATTTTTTTCTCGAAAACTACGAAGTGTGCCACCCTGGAATTTCTACATTATACTAAACAAGATGTGTTCTTTCCAACCCTGCTATCAGAATTTTCCAAAAACCCGTAGGAGTCTCGACATATGCAATAAAATTAAACTGAGGTATGCGACGACTTAGGAATAATAATTTTTTTCTTGAAAACTACGAAGTGTGCCACCCTGGAATTTCTACATTATACTAAACAAGATGTGTTCTTTCCAACCCTGCTATCAGAATTTTCCAAAAACCCGTAGGAGTCTCGACATATGCAATAAAATTAAACTGAGGTATGCGACGACTTAGGAATAATAATTTTTTTCTTAAAAACTACGAAGTGTGCCACCCTGGAATTTCTACATTATACTAAACAAGATGTGTTCTTTCCAACCCTGCTATCAGAATTTTCCAAAAACCCGTAGGAGTCTCGCCATATGCAATAAAATTAAACTGAGGTATGCGACGACTTAGGAATAATAATTTTTTTCTTGAAAACTACGAAGTGTGCCACCCTGGAATTTCTACATTATACTAAACAAGATGTGTTCTTTCCAACCCTGCTATCAGAATTTTCCAAAAACCCGTAGGAGTCTCGCCAGCATAAAAAAAGACAGAATAATTTTTTTAAAATCAAGGCCAACCCTCTTAGAATTTTCCAAATAAAATAAACTAAGTATGACTATAGGAATAATAATTTTTTTCTTAAAAACTACGAAGTGTGCCACCCTGGAATTTCTACATTATACTAAACAAGATGTGTTCTTTCCAACCCTGCTATCAAAATTTTCCAAAAACCCGTAGGAGTCTCGCCATATGCAATAAAATTAAACTGAGGTATGCGACGACTTAGGAATAATAATTTTTTTTCTCGAAAACTACGAAGTGTGCCACCCTGGAATTTCTACATTATACTAAACAAGATGTGTTCTTTCCAACCCTGCTATCAGAATTTTCCAAAAACCCGTAGGAGTCTCGCCATATGCAATAAAATTTAAACTGAGGTATGCGACGACTTAGGAATAATAATTTTTTTCTCGAAAACTACGAAGTGTGCCACCCTGGAATTTCTACATTATACTAAACAAGATGTGTTCTTTCCAACCCTGCTATCAGAATTTTCCAAAAACCCGTAGGAGTCTCGACATATGCAATAAAATTAAACTGAAGTATGCGACGACTTAGGAATAATAATTTTTTTTCTTAAAAACTACGAAGTGTGCCACCCTGGAATTTCTACGTTATACTAAACAAGATGTGTTCTTTCCAACCCTGCTATCAGAATTTTCCAAAAACCCGTAGGAGTCTCGCCATATGCAATAAATTTAAACTGAGGTATGCGACGACTTAGGAATAATAATTTTTTTTCTCGAAAACTACGAAGTGTGCCACCCTGGAATTTCTACATTATACTAAACAAGATGTGTTCTTTCCAACCATGCTATCAGAATTTTCCAAAAACCCGTAGGAGTCTTGACATATGCAATAAAATTAAACTGAAGTATGCGACGACTTAGGAATAATAATTTTTTTCTTAAAAACTACGAAGTGTGCCACCCTGGAATTTATACATTATACTAAGCAAGATGTGTTCTTTCCAACCCTGCTATCAAAATTTTCCAAAAACTCGTAGGAGTCTCGCCATATGCAATAAAATTAAACTGAGGTATGCGACGACTTAGGAATAATAATTTTTTTCTTGAAAACTGTGAAGTGTGCCACCCTGGAATTTCTACATTATACTAAACAGGATGTGTTCTTTCCAACCCTGCTATCAAAATTTTCCAAAAACCCGTAAGGGTCTCGCCATATGCAATAAAATTAAACTGAGGTATGCGACGACTTAGGAATAATAATTTTTTTCTTGAAAACTACGAAGTGTGCCACCCTGGAATTTCTACGTTATACTAAACAAGATGTGTTCTTTCCAACCATGCTATCAGAATTTTCCAAAAACCCGTAGGAGTCTTGACATATGCAATAAAATTAAACTGAAGTATGCGACGACTTAGGAAAAATAATTTTTTTTCTTAAAAACTACGAAGTGTGCCACCCTGGAATTTATACATTATACTAAGCAAGATGTGTTCTTTCCAACCCTGCTATCAGAATTTTCCAAAAACCCGTAGGAGTCTCGCCATATGCAATAAAATTAAACTGAGGTATGCGACGACTTAGGAATAATAATTTTTTTCTTGAAAACTACGAAGTGTGCTACCCTGGAATTTCTACGTTATACTAAACAAGATGTGTTCTTTCCAACCCTGCTATTACAATTTTCCAGAAACCCGTAGGAGTCTCGCCATATGCAATAAATTTAAACTGAGTTATGCGACGGCTTAGGAATAATAATTTTTTTTCTCGAAAACTGCGAAGTGTGCCACCCTGGAATTTCTACATTATACTAAACAAGATGTGTTCTTTGCAACCATGCTATCAGAATTTTCCAAAAAACCCATAGGAGTCTTGACATATGCAATAAAATTAAACTGAAGTATGCGACGACTTAGGAAAAATAATTTTTTTCTTAAAAACGACGAAGTGTGCCACCCTGGAATTTATACATTATACTAAACAGGATGTGTTCTTTCCAACCCTGCTATCAAAATTTACCAAAAACCCGTAGGAGTCTCGCCATATGCAATAAAATTAAACTGAGGTATGCGACGACTTAGGAATAATAATTTTTTTTCCTGAAAACTGCGAAGTGTGCCACCCTGGAATTTCTACATTATACTAAACAAGATGTGGTCTTTTCAACCCTGCTGTCAGAATTTTCCAAAAACCCGTAGGAGTCACGCCATATGCAATAATTTTAAATTGATGTATGCGACGGCATAGGAATAATAATTTTTTTCTCGAAAACTACGAAGTGTGCCACCCTGGAATTTCTACATTATACTAAACAAGATGTGTTCTTTCCAACCCTGCTATCAGAATTTACCAAAAACCCGTAGGATTCTCGCCATATGCAATAAAATTAAGCTGAGGTTCTATTCTGTAATTCAATTGTTGAAGTCGTTCGTGCATTTTGGAAATTATTCCTTAAATTTTGGGAATACGGTATTATGTCTGGGGTTGTATCTTTGTTGTTTTCCATGAGAAAGTTAGGTGGGGTTATCCATTTTTCAAAGTTTGTGTTACTCATGAGTGTCAATTTGCTTATTTTTCGTTTTGTTTACATTTAAATCTCCAGTAATAATAGCATATTTATAGAATGATGCCTTGACAAAAATATTCTCCTCAATTTTTGAGGTTGGGTGGATATATACTAGAAATAAATGCAGAAGGTCATTTTGAAATGGAATTGTGATGTGTAGGCATTCATTAAGAAGATTGTTTATCTTGGGTGGGTTAGCTTTTCCCATATTTAGATTAGGATGTGTTTGTATTATGCTTCCTCCTCTTGCCTTATTTGCTATTGGATTTCCATTAAGTTGTAAAGTTTTCCAATTTCTATACCTAGTATCGTTATTACTATTACTTTTTGTCTTGGTTTCTACCAGCATAGCACAATTGATATTGTTGGTCTCAATGTAGTTATATAATAATTGCTTTTTGGTATTATAACTGTTAATGTTACTATATATGTTAAGAGACGTGAATATGACAATTTTGCTCGCCATGTAGAGGTTCCGTGGGGGAGGTACTTAATGGTTTGTCTAAGTCAAACATTAATACATACATGCGATTTCCTGAGAAAACAACTGTAGTATCTATATTGTAGAGTTGTACGAATTTTTTCCTTAGTTTTTGAAGCAATTCCTCTCTGTTTACATGCTTCTGTTGGTTTATTTTTGTTATGTATGTGTTAATTATTAGGTCATGAATAGTGACTGGAGAATGAATTTTTGTGTTGGCTTTTTTTTCTAGTGATATTTCATTACTTTTTCAATTTTCAATGATCTAATAGTCGTGTTAGGAATTCCCTCAATCGGTTGGGTAGGTCTTTTTGAGCATTTAAATGACCAGGCTTTGTGGTCTTCTGTGCCACATGCCAGACATTTTGGGGGTTGATCCGTTGTACATTTGCTGGTGTGGTGGTTTCCTTTACATTTTTCACAAGTGATTGGATTTGTGCATTTTTCAGTTACTGGATCAAATTGGTTGCATTTATTACAAGGAATAGGTACTGGCGTTGGTGGAGTGCTTGGGTACACAGGATAGTGACGATTTTTGTAGAACAGACCATTGTTTATTAATTTTTCGAACGACAGCTGACATTTTGTAATAACACGAATTAACATTGTGGGCTGTTTAGTGGCTCTCGATGTAATTCTTTTGCAATACCTGTGCTTAACCTGTGCTTAATATTTTGTTCGTTTAGGAATAAACTTATATTATCCTCCTGTATAAATTTTTCGACTGTACCAATCACCAAGCAATAGCCGACCTCCGGTTCCTTACGTGTTTGTGTAGAGTAAGGTTTAGTTTCCTTGTAATTTGATATTTTTTTATTTTCCAATAACTTTGCCAATTTTGCAAGCAGTTGGTATTTGTCTGTATCGGATTTGAGTAAAAATTCTTTTTTTGTCTGAAGTATTACATCCATTGAATTGGGATAAACCTCGCTCCAGATGTCCACCATGTCTGTCGATAGATTCTGCAGCATTTATATAGAATAAATGTTTGTATTGTTTATTTGTGATTTCTTTCATTCTTAATGAATAGTTTTTTGTTGTGTTTCTATCTGTTGATTTTAAGTTGTTTTTATTTTGATTACTTTTATCTTGTGAATCTTTTTCTTTCGGTTTTTGTTGTTCACTGGTGTTGCCTCCTAATATAATTTCATGGATTTCTTGATTTGTTAAGGCATTAACTCCATGTTTTTTTCTTTTTCTACTTTTGTATTCACTAATTAACCACTCCATATCACTTCCTTCATCATCCTGGGTGTCTGACATTCTTTTAAAAACTCTAATGAACTGACAAAATCACTCGAACTTTAGTGTGATGTGACCTCCACAGAGTCTCACACACGAATGTTTTTAAGAATTTTTTCGTGAAACATAATATTGGCAAAAGGCTCAGATTTTGCCAGAAATTTAATAATCAGTGGTAGTAAACCACTTTCGGGATATAATTCATTAGCGGCTTCTAAAGCACGATTCTTTTCGCTTTCTGTTAATTTATGTTTCGTTTTCGTAGGGTTCAGAATGAAGGCTAGCAAATGGTATGAGGTGATACACTGACCATATCGGTATCTAAATGTTTGCAATTGCTTTAAGTTAATTTCAGTTTCGTCAAAATGTGACTCAAGAATTTTAAATTGTTCTACGTCTGATAAAATTGCATCGTTTCTTTGAAGCCTATCAAGTGCAACAGATATAGGTTTTAGTAGTGATAAATAATTTTCAGCAGTTCTTTTTAAATAAATGTTTGATATTTTCTGTCTTACTATGCTGTCAGTTTCATTTTTATGTTCCTCGCTAATTTTAAAATGTGTGGGCCATGATTTAACGAAACCCTCTAAGCAGTCGGAAGTGAGTTCCATCTTACGTCTGAAGATAAAGTAAGTTTTTTTCCTCCTTCTTTTGCGTATGTGGCAGAGGCAAAATGATTGTTTCGGAAGTATTTCATAACGAACGTAACGTGTACCTTAATTTCACTAATATCCAAATCCTTACATAACAAGTTTAAAATCTGTGGAGCAGAATCGTAAGTAATAACATTTAGTTCTGTTGACTCTTTAATTTGGTTTCTCATAGCATTCATATTGGCAGCATTATCCGTCACAAAACTGCTTACTGTACAAGTATAGTCAGTGTTTAGAGTTTTAATTAAGTTTGTTGCAAGTTCTGTTAAATATACAGATATGTGGATTTCCAGATGTGTCTATTGTGTCTACTAAAAAGAAAGATCCATTTTTCGTAGTTACAGTTGCACATATTATTGGTTCATTGTGTATGTTGGACCATCCATCCAATGACAGACAAACTGAACTTCCTGATAAATCTTTAAAACATTTACTTTTTTCCTCGTTATACACTTCATCGAGCAGTCTGTTGGACACATCATGTTGAGATGGTGGTACATATCCAGGTCGTAAAAGCGTTATTGCCCATAAAGAGCTCTAGGAATTTTCTTATCTATTTCTTCTTTATTAGACTTGGTCGTACGTACAACAAAAGATAATAAAGATCCAAAACTGGAGTCAGGCACTACTTTTTTTTTTTACTTAATGGCGTGAAGATAAGAGCGGCTGTGGGGCACTATCTTCCTCTGCATATTGTTGTAATGTGTTCAATTGTATCTGTAATAAAAAACAAGATTGTAATGTTGTTTAAATCCAGCTGCACACAGACAGGCATAGATACTATACTTTGTTCTTAAAACTAGGAGTGAATGAAAGTCACATTTGCACAGGAAAAGTTACTAGAAATCTATTACGTACTATGTCATCATCTCGGTCATCATTATAATTTTCTCCATGTTCAACAAGAGGAGCTTTCTCATATTGAGCATTACTATCAATATCACATCGAAAACTGACACCGTTGGTAGTTAAGGTGTCAGTTCTTTTTTCCTTATACACATTGACAATAATATCTCTTCTCCAAACCTTCATTCATCTTTTTAAAATTTCATTCCGTTTTTTTCATTTTCGCCAAATTTTTGTAACACTTGACGCGATCTCGGGCATTAGTTTACGCCCTGTATGTTTTTTCGATGCAAAGCTGTAATCAAAATATTAGTATTTTTATGGATAAACATGTATCACGACTTGATGTTTTCGTTACAATAATCCAGAAAGGGCGTAGATTACGAAAAGCTGCATAAGATATTTGAATATTAGTATATTTTTCTTAAAGTCTTCAAATAACAACGTTTTTATGGAACCATTTAAATCATTTTTGGTTTTTTTATTCCAAATTTTGTACGAGATAATCTGGAATTTTACAATATTCTTGACGTGTGATAACCTCAACATTTTTACATTCATATTTTAATATATTAGAACGATTTCTATTGGGTGAACTCATTTTATAGGAAATATAACCTTTAGCCTCTATAAGGAGTTTGTATATGTATAATAATGTAACGAACTGTTAATAACTAACTGCCAATACACAGGAAGATGACGAATAGCGCCATCTATCGGTTTAATATAAAAATAACATATTTATTGGACGTATTTCCAACAATATTCAATGGTGGAAAATAAAACTGCTCTTTGGCGTGCTCTGAATTACAAAAATTCACAGTCTTGGCTACTTTTTTTTAGAAAGCGTCAAAGGGATGTCCAGGGACAGTTCCCCAAAAAATATTTCCAGTAGATGGAATATACTAAAAAAAGTAAACCTAGAAACATATACTTCTGTTTTTAGGCTGACCAAAAACCGTGCATTGCAGCTAATCTCGACGAGGATATTAACATGGCCAAATCTCTAATTTGCTTTTACTATAGTTTTTTAAGTAAAACTACTGTGGTGATTATGATATTTTGATTTTCTTTTTAAATGAAATTTTTGTTCTTTTGTTCGTTTAAAATTTGTCCTACCACATATAAAATAAAATTTTGTACTTGCTTTGATTTACTGTTTCTTATTCAGGGTGGCCTGTTTGGAACCTGAGACTACTTAATATTTTGGTTTGTTTTTGGAGATGTACTATTTTTGAGCTTTTATTAGTGCGCTGTTGAGTTTATTTAATAAAAATTTTGTACTTTTTGAAATTAATTGAAAGACTTCAAATTAACAAAAAAAAACAATTACAACATATACCCTCAAAAGAAAAAAGAAACAATGGGGTTATTTCATGTTAAAGAAAAACTTTAAAATATCTATCATTTTGAACAGTAGAATATACAAGAATAATGTATTGGTAAATACTATTTCTTTATTATTTGTCAATTATTCATAAGTCAATAAGAAGTATCATCAATAATTTCAAATTTTATTAACTTCTGACGTCACTGTTTAAGAACTAAATCTAAGAATATTTGTTCTTGTTAAGATTCCTCACTGGCAATATCAAAGAGGTAGAAGAAGAGTCACACGTATGACTGTCTTTTTCTGTTCTGTGTATGACAGTTTGCTTTGTGTTTATTGTTTATTATTATTGTAGTTCATCAGTTCCTCATTTTTTTACTAATCATTACATTATGGAATCTAATTTCGTTAAAGCTAGCAGTGAAAATTTACCTGAAGTGAACTACGTTATGATTCAGGAATTCTTTGCGACTATTTCAGTGTTGAATTTAAGAGCGTGAAAAATGTGAGGTTAGTTTTCTTGAAATTGGAAATAAAACATACATATTAATATCTAGTAAACTCGTAATAAGGATATATTATATTTTAGGGCATCTAGAGCTGGTTATGGTGAGGATGCTATTGGATATGTGCAAGTAAAGCGAGAACAAAACGTATGCACCGTTAAAGGTCGCATTGTTCCGGAACATAAAGTACATAATAAACCCTACACAGTTTCTGCAATATTTGATGAGGCAAATGACAGTATCTTAAGCTGCCAATGTGAAAGCTGTGCTGCTTCACAAGGTAAGATATGTAAAAAAAAATTATATAAATAAGTATATTTAATATAAATATTTAGAAGTATTTTGTATAACGGCATTTGACTCTTATAATTTAAATGTATGTTTATAGATGTGTGTGAAGTTAGAAACGTTTCTGAGTTAGCAACGTTTCTGATAGTAATGGTCTCCGAGACAATTATAAGAGGCGGACAATTCACTAAAAATTGTTTTATGCTTTTCCGCCAATGGTTGTTATTAAAATATATTCACTTCTTATACACTATTACCTCGAAAACGAGGACGTGTGCCACCCTGTAATTTTCACATTATACATAACAAAAGGCGGTTCTTTTTCAGTCCATCTATCAGTTTTTCTCAAAAACCCGTAGGAATCCCAAAATATGCAAAAAAGTGAAATGTGCCATAATATGCAATAAATTTAAACTGAGGTATGCGACGGCTTAGAAATAATAATTTTTTTCTCGAAAACTGCGAAGTGTGCCACCCTGGAATTTCTACATTATACTAAACAAGATATGTTCTTTCCAACCCTGCTATCAGAATTTTCCAAAAACCCGTAGGAGTCTCGCCATATGCAATAAATTTAAACTGAAGTATGCGACTGCTTAGAAATAATAATTTTTTTTCTTGAAAATTATGAAATGTGCCACCCTGTAATTTTCACATTATACTAAACAAAAGGCGTTCTTTTCAGTCCATCTATAAGTTTTTCTCAAAAGCCCGTAGGAATCCTAAAATATGCAAAAACGTGAAATATGAAGTTAGCAAAGGAACATTTTTTCTCGAATAATACGAAGTGCGCTACTCTGAATTATTCACATTATTCTAAATAAAAGACGCTCTTTTCAGCCCTTTTATCAAATTTTTCCCAAAATCCGTAGGAGGTTCGCTATAAAAAAAAATCAGAATTTTCCAAAAACCCGTAGGAGTCTTGACATATGCAATAAAATTAAACTGAAGTATGCGACGACTTAGGTAAAATAATTTTTTTTCTTAAAAACTACGAAGTGTGCCACCCTGGAATTTATACATTATACTAAGCAAGATGTGTTCTTTCCAACCCTGCTATTACAATTTTCCAAAAACCCGTAGGAGTCTCGCCATATGCAATCAATTTAAACTGAGGTATGCGACGACTTAGGAATAATAATTTTTTTTCTCGAAAACTACGAAGTGTGCCACCCTGGAATTTCTACATTATACTAAACAAGATGTGTTCTTTCCAACCATGCTATCAGAATTTTCCAAAAACCCGTAGGAGTCTTGACATATGCAATAAAATTAAACTGAAGTATGCGACGACTTAGGAAAAATAATTTTTTTCTTAAAAACTACAAAGTGTGCCACCCTGGAATTTATACATTATACTAAGCAAGATGTGTTCTTTCCAACCCTGCTATCAGAATTTTCCAAAAACCCGTAGGAGTCTCGCCATATGCAATAAAATTAAACTGAGGTATGCGACGACTTAGGAATAATAATTTTTTTCTTGAAAACTACGAAGTGTGCCACCCTGGAATTTCTACGTTATACTAAACAAGATGTGTTCTTTCCAACCCTGCTGTTACAATTTTCCAGAAACCCGTAGGAGTCTCGCCATATGTAATAAATTTAAACTGAGTTATGCGACGGCTTAGGAATAATAATTTTTTTTCTCGAAAACTGCGAAGTGTGCCACCCTGGAATTTCTACATTATACTAAACAAGATGTGTTCTTTCCAACCATGCTATCAGAATTTTCCAAAAACCCATAGGAGTCTTGGACATATGCAATAAAATTAAACTGAAGTATGCGACGACTTAGGAAAAATAAATTTTTTTCTCAAAATACGAAGTGTGCCACCCTGGAATTTCTACATTATACTAAACAAGATGTGTTCTTTCCAACCCTCTATCAAATTTTCCAAAAACCCGTAGGAGTCTCCCATATCAATAAAATTAAACTGAGTATGCGACAGGAAAAATAATTTTTTTCTTCAACACGAAGTTTGACACCCTCGAATTTCTACATTATACTAAACAAGATGTGTTCTTTCCAACCCTTGCTATCAGAATTTTCCAAAAACCCGTAAGAGGTTTTCCATATTGGCAATAAATTAAACTGAGGTACGCGACAACTTAAAAACTAATAATTTTTTTCTCGAAAACACGAAGTGTCCCACCCTGGAATTTCTACATTATACTAAACAAGATGTGTTCTTTCCAACCCTGCCACGAATTTTCCAAAAACCCTAGGAGTCTCAATATATAAACTAAGTAGAGGTATAATTTAGGAAAAATAAATTTTTTTTCTCAAAAACTACGAGCATCTTTCGGTTGGAGGAAAATAATTTTTTCTTAAAACTAGTGTGCCACACTAAACAATACTAAACAAGATGTGTTCTTTCCAACCCTGCTATCACAATTTTCCAGAAACCCGTAGGAGTCTCGCCATATGCAATAAATTTAAACTGAGGTATGCGACGACTTAGGAATAATAATTTTTTTCTCGAAAACTACGAAGTGTGCCACCCTGGAATTTCTACATTATACTAAACAAGATGTGTTCTTTCCAACCATGCTATCAGAATTTTCCAAAAACCCGTAGGAGTCTTGACATATGCAATAAAATTAAACTGAAGTATGCGACGACTTAGGAATAATAATTTTTTTTCTTAAAAACTACGAAGTGTGCCACCCTGGAATTTCTACATTATACTAAACAAGATGTGTTCTTTCCAACCCTGCTATCAAAATTTTCCAAAAACTCGTAGGAGTCTCGCCATATGCAATAAAATTAAACTGAGGTATGCGACGACTTAGGAATAATAATTTTTTTCTTGAAAACTGCGAAGTGTGCCACCCTGGAATTTCTACATTATACTAAACAGGATGTGTTCTTTCCAACCCTGCTATCAGAATTTTCCAAAAACCCGTAGGAGTCTCGCCATATGCAATAAAATTAAACTGAGGTATGCGACGACTTAGGAATAATAATTTTTTTCTTGAAAACTACGAAGTGTGCCACCCTGGAATTTCTACATTATACTAAACAAGATGTGTTCTTTCCAACCCTGCTATCAGAATTTTCCAAAAACCCGTAGGAGTCTCGACATATGCAATAAAATTAAACTGAGGTATGCGACGACTTAGGAATAATAATTTTTTTTCTTAAAAACTACGAAGTGTGCCACCCTGGAATTTCTACATTATACTAAACAAGATGTGTTCTTTCCAACCCTGCTATCAGAATTTTCCAAAAACCCGTAGGAGTCTCGCCATATGCAATAAAATTAAACTGAGGTATGCGACGACTTAGGAATAATAATTTTTTTCTTGAAAACTACGAAGTGTGCCACCCTGGAATTTCTACATTATACTAAACAAGATGTGTTCTTTCCAACCCTGCTATCAGAATTTTCCAAAAACCCGTAGGAGTCTCGCCATATGCAATAAATTTAAACTGAGGTATGCGACGGCTTAGGAATAATAATTTTTTTCTCGAAAACTACGAAGTGTGCCACCCTGGAATTTCTACATTATACTAAACAAGATGTGTTCTTTCCAACCCTGCTATCAGAATTTTCCAAAAACCCGTAGGAGTCTCGACATATGCAATAAAATTAAACTGAGGTATGCGACGACTTAGGAAAAATAATTTTTTTTCTTAAAAACTACGAAGTGTGCCACCCTGGAATTTATACATTATACTAAACAAGATGTGTTCTTTCCAACCCTGCTATCAGAATTTTCCAAAAACCCGTAGGAGTCTCGCCATATGCAATAAAATTAAACTGAGGTATGCGACGACTTAGGAATAATAATTTTTTTCTCTGAAAACTGCGAAGTGTGCCACCCTGGAATTTCTACATTATACTAAACAAGATGTGTTCTTTCCAACCCTGCTGCTATCAGAATTTTCCAAAAACCCGTAGGAGTCACGCCATATGCAAAAGGGGGGCGGCCTCGGGAAAATTTTTTTTTTTTTTTTCCCCCCCCTTTTTCCCCCCCCATGAATTTCTATAAACAAAGGTCTTTCCAACTATCAGAATTTTCCAAAACCGGTAGGAGTCTCGACATATGCAATAAAATTTAAATTGAGGTATGCGACGGCTTAGGAATAATAATTTTTTTCTCGAAAACTACGAAGTGTGCCACCCTGGAATTTCTACATTATACTAAACAAGATGTGTTCTTTCCAACCCTGCTATCAGAATTTACCAAAAACCCGTAGGATTCTCGCCATATGCAATAAAATTAAACTGAGGTTCTATTCTGTAATTCAATTGTTGAAGTCGTTCGTGCATCCTTTGTTTTGTTTTGTTTTTTAAATAAAATTGTGTTTTTTAAAAACTTGGTTTCTCTGAGCCGAAATATAACTGGCGCAGTCGGAACGGATCTCGCGAAGGTTTTAAGAACGTTAAGTTGAAATTCAGTGAATGCCTTAGGGCCGGAGCACATTTACCGTGCAATTCCTGGACTTAGCCGAACTTTACCTTGTGTTTTTACACTTCATCGCGAAACGAACAATAGTGTTGTGTAGTGTTCTGAAAACCAAGCAGCAGTGTTTGAACCTACATTTACACCTCAGGTGGATCGAGTAACCTGAAAACAATATTTTGGCGGATTGAGTAGCCAAAGAAAGAAGAAGACCAAGTCTGTACTCCAAGACCTGGAGCAGGAGAAGATCGTCGCTCATTGACTAGACCAGATTTACCCTGGAATCTTACTTCTGAGGACCGAAGGAACGTCGGACGCTGGAATAGGAACTCCCCTACAGCCTAGAGGTCAGAGGCAAGAAATCAAACAAAAGCAACAAAACAAATGATTGGAATTTGGATATTTTTAATGTAAGTGAATTCAAACAAGCAGACAGTAATTTTATAAAACATATATGATCAACCACTCGTAAACTTAACCAGTTAATTTTTTTTTTTTTACTCTTAACTATCCTTGATTTTTTTTCTCTCTCGTACAAAATTTACACTTTAAATATACGAGGTAAAAAGCAAGGAAAGTTACCAAGTAGTATTTAATGTTAATTCTATTAGTTCATTGTAAAAACTGGAGGAACTTTTAAACCAACTTTCCAATTTGAGCGTTATTTCTGAACAATCAGAAAACGAATCCTCAGATAGTGAATTTGACCCTAATTCAATTCAAGACCCTGACAAAATGGCAGAAATTAATTTCGGATTATTGAGATATCAGGCAGATAACATTCCAAATTTTGACGGCAACCCAAAATTACTTCAGAGATTCATAATAGCAAGTGAAAATTTAATAAAAGTATTTCAAAATTTAAGTAACCCAAGCGCACCCATCAATATTTGCTTACTAGACACCATATTTTCTAAACTAAAAGGCAGGGCGGCAGATCTGATTTGCCCTAGATCAGAGCTCAACTCTTGGGTTTCGATTAAGGAAGTACTGATAGCCAGTTTTTCAGATCAGAGAAGCCTAGATTGTCTATTTCAGGACATGATAGGGCTCAAAATAAATAGAAATGAGTCATTATTAGAGTTTGGTAACAGGCTCCAAAATGTCAGAAGCTTATTAATTTGTAAATTAAATAACAGCGAAGAAGACAGACAGACTAAAATAGTAAAACTAAATCATTATGACGAACTTGCATTAAAAACTTATATTGCTAATTTACCTTATCAAATACAACTAGCCATCAGACTCAAAACCCCTAATAGTTTAGAACAAGCGTTGAGTTTCACTATAGAAGAACTAAATTTTATCGAATTTAAAAACAAAACTAACCCAAATTTAAATAAAGATACACCACAACCACAAAGACAAAACACAAATCAAATAAGACCCACGTATGGAAATCCATACCCAACAAATATACAAAATCATCAAACGAATCAAAGATATAACAATCAAAACTTTTATCGTCCACCAGCCAACCAAAACTTTTATCATCCACCAGCCAATCAAAACATTTATCATCCACCATCCAATCAAAACTTTTATCGTCCACCACTCAATCAACATCCAAATCAAAATAGGATGCCAATTCCATTTCAACATAATAACACCTATAACCCCAATTATAGCAGACCGCAAATGACAAACGTATTCAAACCACAGTCCGGAGTAACCAAGTTCATGCCCAAACCAACGCCTATGGATACGACATCCAGTAACACTAAGCTTACGCCATCTTTCTCTACTAGACTCCATAACCAATTTATTAATGAAACCCCTGATTTTAATACTCAGAGCCCCATCCCCGGGACATCAAACGACACTCAAATTAACCATCAATATAATAACAACCATGATTTCCAATACAATAGTCAATTTGAATATAACCCCGGAGAACACTATCAATATCCAGACACAACTTCTTTTGGATACGATGACGATACCATTCCCCATCAATGCAATAATGACTATCAACAAAATAATTATCAACCACACAACGAAAGTTTTCCTACTGATTTTTCGCAAGCAAATTTTCCTATGACCCAGCCTACGAGACCGGAGACATAATAAGTCTAAACAATTTCGATCAAAACCTTCCCTACATCTATCTACCAACACTCGAAGCCAAAATTTTAATTGATACAGGAAGCACAAGAAGCTTTTTAAAACCTCAATTAATTCAACAATTGTTTCCAAATTTAATAGAGCAAAACAATTTTGAGGTTAAGACAGCACACGGAACCTCCTTTCATAACGAAATTGTTAAATTACTACTGCTAGCCGACTTTAATGTAGACCAGTGCCACACCTTCTACCTATTTGACTTTTCGAACAATTTCCAAGGCTTGATAGGACTAGACTTGCTTGAAGAACTAAACGCCAAAATCAATATTAGTAAAAGATTATTAGAACTCCCACAAGTTCATATCCCTATACATTTCAAAAATTTAGCGAAGAACATCCAAGGGTCACCCCCTCCAAGTCTAAAACAGCCCTACTCGTTAGTGATCCCACCGAGAACAGAACAAATAGTTATGTTACCCACGTTTCAGAAATCGGGTACAGCCATCCTCAACCACACCCTATTTGACGACCTAGAAACACCCACTGCTATAGTAAATATTGAAAATAATTTTGCCTTAACTTCCCTCGTAAACAAAACAGACAACCCAATTGAATTGACACTAACAAATCTGTTAGAAACAGAACCCTTCGACTGTAATGAGACTAATCTTTTTGAAAATATCGAACAACCTCAAAACACCACTGAACTAGATGAATTACTCAAAAACAACTTAAAAAATCTTAGACTGAATCACTGTAACCAAGAGGAATACAACGCCATTAAACAATTATGTTTCGAATATCGAGATATCTTCCATTCAGAACACATTCCACTAACTTTTACTAATGCTATCAAACACAAAATTAGACTGACCGATGAATCCCCGATTTTCACCAAAACTTATCGCTACCCGTACGTCCATAAAGCCGAGGTTAACTCGCAAATATCCAAAATGCTTGATTCCAATATCATCCAACACTCGGATTCCCCATGGTCATCCCCAATATGGGTAGTCCCAAAAAAATTAGACGCCTCTGGCAAAGCCAAATGGAGAATGGTAATTGACTACAGAAAACTAAACGAAAAAACTGTTGACGACAAATACCCTTTACCCAACATAACCGACATATTGGACAAATTATGGAAATGCAACTATTTCACGACATTAGACCTTGCGAATGGGTTTCACCAAATTGAAATGGAACAAGACGATGTACAAAAAACTGCCTTTTCTACTGAGACTGGACACTACGAATTCAAACGCATGCCATTCGGGCTTAAGAACGTCCCATCTACCTTCCAACGAGTAATGAACAACATCCTTAGAGGTTACCAAAACGAGATTTGTTCAGTTTATCTAGACGACATTATCATATTTTCCACTTCCTTACAAGAACACCTCAACCGACTCAAAAAATTATTTCAACGTCTACGCGAATCAAATTTCAAAGTACAACTCGATAAGTCTGAATTCCTTAAACAAAACGTAAACTACCTAGGACACGTAATCACACCTAAAGGTATAGAACCGAACCCGGACAAAATAAAAGTAGTCAAAGAATTCCCCATTCCCAACTCACCTAAAGAAATAAAATCATTTTTAGGACTAGCAGGATATTATAGGAAATTCATTAAAGACTTCGCCAAGATCTCCAAACCCCTTACGACTTGTCTAAAGAAAAATTCCAAGATAACTCATTCCCCAGAATTTTTAGATTCATTCAACCACCTTAAATCACTTTTAATTAATGCCCCAGTCCTACAATTTCCAGATTTCACGAAACCATTCGTGTTAACTAGTGATGCGTCAAATTTCGCCCTCGGTTCGGTATTATCCCAAGGAACCCCACCAAATGACAAGCCCGTCTCCTATATTTCACGAACTCTCAACACACACGAGTGTAACTACTCTACCATAGAGAAAGAACTTCTTGGAATCGTTTGGGCCTGTAAAATGTTCCGCCCATATCTCTTTGGACGGAAATTTTATATATACACCGATCACAGACCCCTTGTTTGGCTTTTTAACCTTAAAGAACCCAATTCGAAATTAGTTAGATGGCGCTTAAAATTAGAGGAATTCAACTACGAAATTATCTACAAAAAAGGGAAGCAAAATGTAAATGCCGACGCACTTTCCCGCATCAAATTAAACGCACTAGAAACCGAATCTGTAATAAATCAACCCGGTGACATAGATAACGACATCACGAGATATCTACAAGAACTAGCAGAAAACCCAATTTCCCATCCACAGCTCAAAAACACTACCGAGATTAACAACGAAAACCCTGTAATACCTAATAAAGCCCCTAAAGTAAATATATTACAAGACATCCAGTTGGGACCCGAATATCCAGTAATACACATACCCGAAGACCACAACTTCCCATTACCAGAGATAAGGGAACTTCAGGACGATCCTGACATAACGATACATACATCCAACGAACCAGACGGTCATGGTATCCCCATCTTAGACGAAATAATTAACAACAAACCATTCCAAATTATAGTGGAACGAAACCCACATCATAAACTAAAAATCACTAATCAAACCTACGACGGACAAACAATAAAAAATGTTAAAATCCCCTTGCATTCCCCAGATCTTGTAACGAAATTACTTAGAGATCACACAGACCCCTCAAGAATAAATGACATATATTTTCATGATAGGAACTTGATCCCCATCTTCACAACTACACGTAATTCCAAATTCAACAAACTAAAACTTGCCATTTGCACCTTGCTCATTAACACAATAAAAGACAAAGACGAACGCCTACTCCTTATCAGGAATCATCACGAAGGAAAATCTAACCATAGGGGAATCGACGAAACTTACCAAAAATTAAAAACCAACTACTATTGGAAAAATCAAAAAACAGATATCACTACATACATAAATGACTGTGACATCTGCCAGAAAACAAAATACGCTAGACAAAAACCCTATGTTCCGTTAGTAATGACGGATACCCCAAGTAAACCATTCCAAGTACTTCACATCGATACGTTTATATTTCAAAACCAGACATTCTTAACCATCCTCGACAAATTCTCAAAATTAGGCCCAACTACCAAAGATTCAATTTCAATACACAATAGCCTCATCCATTATTTTTCATTTTATGGTACACCAGAAACTATCGTTTCGGATAACGGAACCGAATTCAAAAATCGGAATATCCAAGAACTACTGAAAAGCCACAACATCAAAATCCATTTTGGGACACCTAGACATCATGAAAGTAATAGTCCCGTCGAACGATTCCACTCTACCCTCATCGAGCATTTGCGAATATTAAAAGAAAAAGAACCTAACACTATAATAACCAACTTAATGCCTTATGCTGTAATAGCTTACAATACATCGATACAATCAAACCTAAAACTTTCCCCATTCGAAATAACTTTCGGACACACGAATTCTCAAAACCCTATTGAGCTTATCGAAACGACATTCTACACAGACTATGTTACTACTCACAGAAACCGTACAAAAAATTTATACGAAAAACTTCATGATAAAGAAATTATTCAGAAACAAAAGATAATCGGAAAACATAACGCCAAGGGCGATACACAATCTGAGTTCAAAATTAACCAAAAAGTATACAAAAAATTGGAAGAAAGGTCCAAAGCAAAAAATAAATTTGCCGGACCCTATTTAATCACCCAATTGTTAGATTTTAATAAAGCTGAAATTAAAAACTTAAAAACTAATTCCACAGAAGTAATTCACCTAAAAGAACTACGTAAACCTGTTGCAGATGCTGCACGACCCCCAATACCTCCCTAAAAACGGAAATCATCAAAATAACAAACAACCCCGGACTACTACCTCTACAACTAGGACAAACCTCCATTACTAGTGACTACTGGGAATACATACAAATTTTTGATTTAACACCAATAATAAACGAATTTGAGCTGATACAACAACAATATACAATTCTAAAATCCAAACTCCATAAGGAAGCAGCATATCAAAAAGAATATTCTAATTCCTTCCCTTTGCTGGACAGCCTTGAACGAAAGATTGTCGATCAAATATATCAACTAAACCCAACCTCTAACTTCCTTACTAGACCCAAAAGAGGAATAATAAACGGACTAGGTTCAATTATTAAAATAATAACCGGTAACTTCCAAAACCAAGAAAAAATTAAAACCATTTTAACGGATCGAATAACTATTCTAAATTCCACTATTAACAATTTTAACGAAATAACCCAAAACCTATCGCACAATCAAATTATCTTAGAATCACGAATTCAAAGAATCGAGGCAACTATAGATAATATTCTAGACCATCAAACCAACAACTATCAGTACTTCTTAACGTATTCATTACTAACCCAAATAACATTCCTATTTCAGAACATATATGACATATTGGAAAAAATAGAAGTTGCCATAACCTTTGCCAAACTTAACACCTTGCATAACTCAATAGTAAACCCACTAGATCTTCTGACAGAAATAAAAGAAACCGATAAATACCTAACAGATGTTAAATTACCATTTGAACCTGATATTAACAATATTCTGAAATACGAAAAAATTATTAATATTAAGGGTTATTCTAAAGGTTTTGCAATAAAATTTATATTAGAAATTCCTCTAATCGAAAAAGGAAAAATTTCAATATTTTGAATTATATACCTTACCTGTAGAAACAAATCAGACGTACCAACTATTATTACCAAAAACCAAATTTGTAGCCTTAGGAACTAATCACTATGTATTCACCAATGAGAATTGTCTATTCATCGATACTAATGAATATTTATGTAAAGATGTCAACCCTGTCCTAATACACAAAAAATCACCATGCGAAATAGCATTGATATCGTATAACCCTGATCTGAGTGACTGTCACCCAATCAGTATCGAAATAACCGAATTGCAAATTCAAAAACTAAAACCTAATAAGTGGATCACAATTATTCCACAAGAGACCGTAATCACCAAAACCTGTGACAAATTAACCACTAAGTTGCAACTAAAGGGAACATTCATAATTAATCTAAGTAAGGAATGTAAAATTCTAATTAAAGATCAACTACTACAAACCCATGTAGCTAGCCCGCAGAACATTAAGTTCGAATCCCCAAACTTAATATTACGTACAATAAAAAAACAAAAAACTTATATCAGGACCTTTACAAATTGAAACAATCAAACCATAAACTTTTAGAAAAGCAAAATTCTAAGGAACAAACAAAAAAAAATTCAAGAATTGGATAAGGGATCATTTAGTTATGGTACCAATATTTGGACTATCCTTTTATATATTATATTAATCATTTTATTGCTTTATACTATGTATATTAGAATTATAAGGAAATATATAATTAAGTACAGAAACAATCATTGTAAAACTCCTTCTACCGAAAAACAAGTAAACTCAAGTATAATAATTTAAACATTAACTAACCCCCAAAATTAACCCTCTTGGGGTAATTTCAGTCTAAGGCCGGAGGAGTTATCATAGGCATACGTGCCGATAAGCATAATAATAATGCTGACTGTGCCGTCTTCAACGGCGATAAGAATAGTTTATAAATATAAGCAGAATGCATTTAGCGACAGTTCTATTCTGTAATTCAATTGTTGAAGTCGTTCGTGCATCCTTTGTTTTGTTTTGTTTTTAAATAAAATTGTGTTTTTTAAAAACTTGGTTTCTCTGAGCCGAAATATAACTCGCTGCTCAGCGGCTGAGGCTTGGGTGAATGCGCCCATTGCAATGTGCTGGAACCGTGATTCGAACACGGGATCTCAATATGCAGCAGTCCAGTTACAATGGGGTGTTTGCATCATATTTAGCTGAATGAATAAATCGAAAGATCGGGAAAAATAAACGAACCGTATTTATTTTTTCCAAAAATCTGTACTTTTCCCATAATTAAATTAATTAAGAAAGTAGAAGGGATGTAGTGGGGGGAATTATGACGCGGGAAAATTCGCTAAATTTACGCCCTCTATTATTTCTAAATGCAACTATAATTTAAAAATAGTACTTGGTACGAGGATTGTTCAGTATATTTATAGAGTATTAACAAGAGATAAATACCACTAACGTGAATAATAACGTTCAAGTGACATAAATATATAATCTCAGCTGCTGGCTATTGAGTAAACCTATTTATCATAAAGAAAGATTTCTGCAATACCGGGAGGTGTGTTGTGAAATTGAATGTCAATTCCAGATTTATATACGTCAAAAGCTTACGGCGGGTTAATGAAGTTGAATTTCAATCTTAAATATAAACTTGGCGAAAACAAAAAAAAAATTAATGTAGAATAAGATGGACTTTATTAAAAATATATTTTTTCTATGCAAACACCCCATTGTCACATATGCGCTCTAGCAACTGCGCTACCGAAGTCGGTCAAAGATAAAGAGAACATTTTTTGTATTGAAACGACACAACGAATGTTTTTCCTAATGCATGTATCTCATTTTGCAATAATTATTGTATGTGACATCACTCCTACGTGTCTTTGGGAAAAAAAATGCTGACAGGTCTACCAAATACGCCTGCTTTTTTAGTAGTATATCAAAATTCCAGAGAGACACACTTAGCAGTATTTTATAGAAAAAGTATTATTTAAGCTATATCCCATATTGTAATTATTTGCACATAACATCAACTAAGCTGGTATAAAATAAAATGATCACGTATCCACATATTACGATTATATTTATATAGTGAGACTTCCACAGTTTAAAGGGTAAAAACCTGTATCAGGGCTGTAATGAACCCCTCTTATTTAGCATAATGTGAAACTTCCAAGGGGCATACATCACAGTTTTCGAGAAAAAAATTATTATTTTTAAGTTGTCGCGGACCTCAGCTTACACGTCCTGTATATGTCACCCCCACTGGTTTTTGGGGAAAACTGATAGCAGGTTTGGAAAGAACACCATTTATTTAGTATAATATGAAAATTCCAGGGTGGCACACTTCGTAGTTTTCGAGAAAAATATTATTATTTGTAAGTTGTAGCGAACCTCAGGTTGCATTTCTTTCTAACGACCCTCCTACGGGTTTTGAAGAAAAATTGATATAAAATGGGTGAAAAGAGGTCTTCTGTTTAGTATAATGTGAAAAATCCAGTGTGGCACACTTCGTAGTTTTCGAGAAAAAAATTATTATTTCTTAGTTGTCGCGGACCTAAGTTTGCATTTCTTTGCATTCCTCCTTGGAGCTTTTGGAAAAATCTGATAGCAGGACTGGAAAGAACACCTTTTGTTTAATATAATGTAAAAACTACAGGTAGTACACTTCATAGTTTTCAAGAAAAACATTATTATTTATAAGTTGTAACGAACCTCAATTTTAATTTTCTCATATAGCGACCCTCCTACGGTTTGTTGGGAAAAACTGGTAGTAGAGCGTCTTTTGTTTAGTATATTGTGAAAATTACAGGGTGGCACACTTCGCAGTTTTCAAGAAAAAAAATTATCATTTGTAAGTTGCAGCGAATCCCAGTTTGAATTTCTTTCATATAGCGAACCTCCTACGGGTTTTGGGGAAAATTTGATAAAAGGGCTGAAAAGAGCGTCTTTTATTTAGAATAATGTAAAAATTCCAGGGTGGCACACTTCGTAATATTCGAGAAAAAATGTTCCTTGCTAACTTCACATACTTCAGTTTTTTTTGCATATTTTGGGACTCCTACGGGTTTTTGAGAAAAACTGATAGATGGAATGAAAAGAACGCCTTTTGCTTAGTATAACGTGAAAATTACAGGGTGGCATACTTCGTAGTTTTCGAGAAAAAAAATATTATTTGTAAGTTGTAGCGAACCCCAGTTTGCATTTTTTTTTATAGCGAACCTCCTACGGGTTTTGGGGAAAATTTGATAAAAGGGCTGAAAAGAGCGTCTTTTATTTAGAATAATGTGAAAAATTCAGAGTGGCACACTTGGTATTATTCGAGAAAAAATGTTCCTTGCTAACTTCACATTTCACGTTTTTGCATATATTGGGATTTCTACGGGTTTTTGAGAAAAACTGATAGACGGACTGAAAAGAACGCCTTTTGTTTAGTATAATGTGAAAATTACAGGGTGGCACACTTCGTAGTTTTCAAGAAAAAAATTAATATTCCTAAGCAGTCGCATACTTCAGTTTAAATTTATTGCATATGGCGAGACTCCTACGGGTTTTTGGAAAATTGTGATAGCAGGGTTGGAAAGAACACATCTTGTTTAGTATAATGTAGAAATTCCAGGGTGGCACACTTCGTAGTTTTCAAGAAAAAAATTATTATTCCTAAGCCGTCGCATACCTCAGTTTAAATTTATTGCATATGGCGAGACTCCTACGGGTTTTTGGAAAATTCTGATAGCAGGGTTGGAAAGAACACATCTTGTTTAGTATAATGTAGAAATTCCAGGGTGGCACACTTCGTAGTTTTCGAGAAAAAAATTATTATTCCTAAGTCGTCGCATACCTCAGTTTAATTTTATTGCATATGGCGAGACTCCTACGGGTTTTTGGAAAATTCTGATAGCAGGGTTGAAAAGAACACATCTTGCTTAGTATAATGTATAAATTCCAGGGTGGCACACTTCGTAGTTTTTGAGAAAAAAATTATTTTTCCTAAGTCGTCGCATACTTCAGTTTAATTTTATTGCATATGTCGAGACTCCTACGGGTTTTTGGAAAATTCTGATAGCAGGGTTGGAAAGAACACATCTTGTTTAGTATAATGTAGAAATTCCAGGGTGGCACACTTCGTAGTTTTCGAGAAAAAAAATTATTATTCCTAAGCCGTCGCATACCTCAGTTTAAATTTATTGCATATGGCGAGACTCCTACGGGTTTTTGGAAAATTCTGATAGCAGGGTTGGAAAGAACACATCTTGTTTAGTATAATGTATAAATTCCAGGGTGGCACACTTCGTAGTTTTTGAGAAAAAAAATTATTATTCCTAAGTCGTCGCATACTTCAGTTTAATTTTATTGCATATGTCAAGACTCCTACGGGTTTTTGGAAAATTCTGATAGCAGGGTTGGAAAGAACACATCTTGTTTAGTATAATGTAGAAATTCCAGGGTGGCACACTTCGTAGTTTTCGAGAAAAAAAATTATTATTCCTAAGCCGTCGCATACCTCAGTTTAAATTTATTGCATATGGCGAGACTCCTACGGGTTTTTGGAAAATTCTGATAGCAGGGTTGGAAAGAACACATCTTGTTTAGTATAATGTAGAAATTCCAGGGTGGCACACTTCGTAGTTTTTAAGAAAAAAATTATTATTCCTAAGTCGTCGCATACTTCAGTTTAATTTTATTGCATATGTCGAGACTCCTACGGGTTTTTGGAAAATTCTGATAGCAGGGTTGGAAAGAACACATCTTGTTTAGTATAATGTAGAAATTCCAGGGTGGCACACTTCGTAGTTTTCGAGAAAAAAAATTATTATTCCTAAGCCGTCGCATACCTCAGTTTAAATTTATTGCATATGGCGAGACTCCTACGGGTTTTTGGAAAATTCTGATAGCAGGGTTGGAAAGAACACATCTTGTTTAGTATAATGTAGAAATTCCAGGGTGGCACACTTCGTAGTTTTCGAGAAAAAAATTATTATTCCTAAGTCGTCGCATACCTCAGTTTAATTTTATTGCATATGGCGAGACTCCTACGGGTTTTTGGAAAATTCTGATAGCAGGGTTGGAAAGAACACATCTTGTTTAGTATAATGTAGAAATTCCAGGGTGGCACACTTCGTAGTTTTCGAGAAAAAAATTATTATTCCTAAGCCGTCGCATACCTCAGTTTAAATTTATTGCATATGGCGAGACTCCTACGGGTTTTTTGGAAAATTCTGATAGCAGGGTTGGAAAGAACACATCTTGTTTAGTATAATGTATAAATTCCAGGGTGGCACACTTCGTAGTTTTTAAGAAAAAAAATTATTTTTCCTAAGTCGTCGCATACTTCAGTTTAATTTTATTGCATATGTCGAGACTCCTACGGGTTTTTGGAAAATTCTGATAGCAGGGTTGGAAAGAACACATCTTGTTTAGTATAATGTAGAAATTCCAGGGTGGCACACTTCGTAGTTTTCGAGAAAAAAATTATTATTCCTAAGCCGTCGCATACCTCAGTTTAAATTTATTGCATATGGCGAGACTCCTACGGGTTTTTGGAAAATTGTGATAGCAGGGTTGGAAAGAACACATCTTGTTTAGTATAATGTAGAAATTCCAGGGTGGCACACTTCGTAGTTTTCGAGAAAAAAATTATTATTCCTAAGTCGTCGCATACCTCAGTTTAATTTTATTGCATATGGCGAGACTCCTACGGGTTTTTGGAAAATTCTGATAGCAGGGTTGGAAAGAACACATCTTGTTTAGTATAATGTAGAAATTTCAGGGTGGCACACTTCGTAGTTTTCGAGAAAAAAAATTATTATTCCTAAGCCGTCGCATACCTCAGTTTAAATTTATTGCATATGGCGAGACTCCTACGGGTTTTTGGAAAATTCTGATAGCAGGGTTGGAAAGAACACATCTTGCTTAGTATAATGTATAAATACCAGGGTGGCACACTTCGTAGTTTTTAAGAAAAATTCCAAATATTTTCCCTGTGGCACCGCATACTTCAGATTAATTTTATTGCATATGTCAAGACTCCTACGGGTTTTTGGAAAATTCTGATAGCATGGTTGGAAAGAACACATCTTGTTTAGTATAATGTAGAAATTCCAGGGTGGCACACTTCGTAGTTTTCGAGAAAAAAAATTATTATTCCTAAGCCGTCGCATACCTCAGTTTAAATTTATTGCATATGGCGAGACTCCTACGGGTTTCTGGAAAATTGTAATAGCAGGGTTGGAAAGAACACATCTTGTCTAGTATAATGTAGAAATTCCAGGGTGGCACACTTCGCAGTTTTCGAGAAAAAAAATTATTATTGCTAAGTCGTCGCATACCTCAGTTTAATTTTATTGCATATGGCGAGACTCCTACGGGTTTCTGGAAAACTCTGATAGCAGGGTTGGAACGAACACATCTTGTTTAGTATAATGTAGAAATTTCAGAGTGGCACACTTCGTAGTTTTCGAGAAAAAAATTATTATTCCTAAGCCGTCGCATACCTCAGTTTAAATTTATTGCATATGGCGAGACTCCAACGGGTTTTTTGAAAATTCTGATAGCAGGGTTGGAAAGAACACATCTTGCTTAGTATAATGTATAAATACCAGGGTGGCACACTTCGTAGTTTTTAAGAAAAAAAATTATTTTTCCTAAGTCGTCACATACTTCAGATTAATTTTATTGCATATGTCAAGACTCCTACGGGTTTTTGGAAAATTCTGATAGCATGGTTGGAAAGAACACATCTTGTTTAGTATAATGTAGAAATTCCAGGGTGGCACACTTCGTAGTTTTCGAGAAAAAAATTATTATTCCTAAGCCGTCGCATACCTCAGTTTAAATTTATTGCATATGGCGAGACTCCTACGGGTTTCTGGAAAATTGTAATAGCAGGGTTGGAAAGAACACATCCTGTTTAGTATAACGTAGAAATTCCAGGGTGGCACACTTCGTAGTTTTCAAGAAAAAAAATTATTATTCCTAAGTCGTCGCATACCTCAGTTTAATTTTATTGCATATGGCGAGACTCCTACGGGTTTTTGGAAAATTCTGATAGCAGGGTTGGAAAGAACACATCTTGTTTAGTATAATGTAGAAATTTCAGGGTGGCACACTTCGCAGTTTTCAAGAAAAAAATTATTATTCCTAAGTCGTCGCATACCTCAGTTTAAATTTATTGCATATGGCGAGACTCCTACGGGTTTCTGGAAAATTCTGATAGCAGGGTTGGAAAGAACGCATCTTGTTTAGTATAACGTAGAAATTCCAGGGTGGCACACTTCGTAGTTTTCAAGAAAAAAAATTATTATTCCTAAGCCGTCGCATACCTCAGTTTAAATTTATTGCATATGGCGAGACTCCTACGAGTTTTTGGAAAATTCTGATAGCAGGGTTGGAAAGAACGCATCTTGTTTAGTATAATGTAGAAATTTCAGGGTGGCACACTTCGTAGTTTTCGAGAAAAAAAATTATTATTCCTAAGCCGTCGCATACCTCAGTTTAAATTTATTGCATATGGCGAGACTCCAACGGGTTTTTGGAAAATTCTGATAGCAGGGTTGGAAAGAACACATCTTGCTTAGTATAATGTATAAATACCAGGGTGGCACACTTCGTAGTTTTTAAGAAAAAAATTATTTTTCCTAAGTCGTCGCATACTTCAGTTTAATTTTATTGCATATGTCAAGACTCCTACGGGTTTTTGGAAAATTCTGATAGCATGGTTGGAAAGAACACATCTTGTTTAGTATAATGTAGAAATTCCAGGGTGGTACACTTCGTAGTTTTCGAGAAAAAAAATTATTATTCCTAAGCCGTCGCATACCTCAGTTTAAATTTATTGCATATTATGGCACATTTCACTTTTTTGCATATTTTGGGATTCCTACGGGTTTTTGAGAAAAACTGATAGATGAACTGAAAAAGAACCGCCTTTTGTTGTATAATGTATAATGTGAAAATTACAGGGTGGCACACGTCCTCGTTTTCGAGGTAATAGTGTATAAGGAGTGAATATATTTTAATAACAACCATTGGCGGAAAAGCATAAAACATTTTTAGTGAATTGTCCGCCTCTTATAATTGTCTCGGAGACCATTACTATCAGAAACGTTGCTAACTCAGAAACGTTTCTAACTTCACACACATGTTTATAGGTGGATGTAAGCATGCAATTGCATTTCTGTATTGGATTCTAAGAAGAAATGATGAAAAGAGTCCAACAGCAGTAGAATGTTATTGGCAGAAACCTACCTTAGCTAAAGTAGGTACATCCATAAAATATATAAAAGCTTCTCAGTTAAAATCAGAAGAGTCTGCAACGACTTTTGATACCGTGGAAGATTTTTTAGAAAAGGTAGTTGAAGAAGCTAAAAGTGTGGAGTGTTCAGCACAATTGCTAAATTATTTTAGTGAACTATGTGATGTAAAACAAATGTCCTTGCATATAATGGTCAAATTATATAATTCTCAACATACAATGTAACAGAAAACTACAGAAGGTTTTTTAGAATTCTGTAAGTCTTGTATGACAGATGACAAGTATACTCTGGCAGCGAAGGAAACCTACTTCCAATCTAAATCTTCAGTGTGGTATGAGCTGAGATATGGAAGAATAACAGATTCAAAAATTTGAGAGGCTACACGTTGTAGTACCGAAGGGGTTTTAGTAGAATCAATATTTGGTGCCACTAGTATGACCGAAACAAGTGCGATGAGAAGAGGTTTAATGTTAGAGGAGAAAGTTTTGAAGATTGTGGGAAAGAAATATAACACCATGTTTAAAAAGTCTGGATTAATTCTATGTAAAGAATATCCTGTGTTGGGCGCTTCGCCAGATGGTATTAGTGAGAAATATGTAGTTGAAATAAAATGTCCAGTAAAGAAAGACATTAAAAAATTATATAAAGCCAAATGGGAGAATAAATCCTAAATGCCAAAGCCAAATACATCTACAGATGCTTTTCTGCAAAAAGGAGAAAGGACTTTTTTGTATTGCAGATCCTGATTTCGAAAATAATGATAAAGTGCAAATTTTTTAAATACATTTTAATAATGGTGTGTTTATTAGAGAGATAATCAGAGAAGCAATGGAATTTTGGAAAAATGTGATAATTCCCATTTTAATAAAATGAATAAACAATAAAAATCTCTAATAAAGGGGATTAACATTTCTAACAAAATATACATAGTATTTTTTTGTGAACTTTAGATCCACCTTATTTTAGTTAGATGTTACATGTCGATACCCCAGTTCAATAGTGTAACAACTTAAAATGGTTAGTTTTGAGATAAATGCGATTGAAGAATTCTTAAAAATTAACTTCTTTGGCAATTCTATGTATTCTAATATTTCTTTCTAAAAACTTTGACGGTAATTCGTTACTATGCAAATATCATTAGGCTAAATTTTTCTATTGTTAATTTTTGTAGGAAATTCATAATTTTTGAAATTTGAGAATTGTTACACTATTGAAATAATTTCAAACTGCTACTCGATCACGTAATGATAAATGGAAACAAGTTTTTTATCACAGTTATTAATAAACATTAATGAAACAATTAATCTGAAACTATTTATTTAATAGAATTAGAACATAAACATTGAAAATATATGAAAAAGACATTTATAAATAATTTTATTCACATTCGCTTTCACAATCTGTTTCTCTATTTTGGTCCTGTAGGTTCTCATAAAATGGCCAGTGTACTTGTTTGATGGCATTTTCTCGACACAATTCTATCAAATGTTTTTTTAGCAGTAGGTATTGGCGGAGGATTTTTATAAGCAGGAAGAAGTTCTATTTTTCGTTCCTTAATTTTACCTAGTTGTGTAGATAGTGCTTTAAAATCAAAAATATCTTTGCTGCAAATTTCACAGACTTTATATGGAGTTCCTACTTTTTTTGCTCCTTGAATGACAGTTGCCCACTGAGCTGGAACGTATATGGGACCACTCCTTAACACTCTTTTTCTTTCTCTCTCAATTGCTGCGTGCATACTGTCCTCTTCATTTTGGGTATGCCCGACAACCAAAAATTTATGTGTTATAGATTTTAATTTTTTCAATATTTAAGACACAATAAATGTACATACTAAATATGAACTTATTTTTATTCTGCCCAACACAGTTGTCAGAATAAAAAATGGTATTTCCACCTATACAGTCGTCACTTGAAATATATTGATAAAGACAGCTTGCAATCTCATTTGCCCCCCCTTTTTGCCAGACCCTCATGCCAAACATAGCAAAATCCTAGTTTTTGTGGAACGTCAAATATAGTAAAATTATATGTAGCTAAACGCCTTTTGTAATAAAATGAGTTTATATGGATACCGCTTATCTAAAAGGAACCAAGTGACATTTGCATATTTTAGAGAAACTCTGTTTTAATATTGCAAGGTTGTACTGCAAATATAATTATGAAAATTTTGCCTCCCCTTATTTTCATCATAAATAATCACGTCAGAATTGTTGGCAGATAAAACATGAACACAGCAAGTAAAAATAAATTATAATATGCAAAAATACACATAATACTCCACTTACTGAAGAAGCAGTCTTGAAATATTTTCTGGTATATTTCTACCAATTTTAGGGTTCTTGTACAATTATTTAAAAAAAAAAAAAAATCTATTTACACACAAACGTAGTTAATAGATATTCAAGTCGTTTGGTACCATTAACTCATTTTTGCCATTTTGGCGCTTGGTTCCTTTTAGATAAGCGTTATCCATATCACCATATGGTGTTGGTAGGACAGCCTCTAAATCGAAACAGCAAACTTGTGCATTGTCTGTGTTCTGGCAATCAATTATTTTTTCCTGCCGGCTCAGTTCTTTTTCTTTTAGATGTCTCTCATACTTGTTTTTAATTTTGTCTTTGCTCTCTTCGCTTCCGTTTTTGTAATTTTCACAGAGAGCACATTGATCCTTTTTTGGAACATGAAAAGCTATGTTAGTATTTGTGTTTAATATATTTGTATACATTGAAAGCTTCGCATACTCCTTACCGTTTCTTTTACAATTTTCCACATACAGTCTGTACATAATAGCTATATTTAGACTACCATCTAAATATTGTTTGTTGGTTTTAGCACGACAATAATGTGAACTGACTCTAGGAAATAAGTCTATATGCTCCTTTATGTCATTAATAATTTCTGTTTTTTTACTCGTTTTTGCTTTCCATGCCTACCTCGTTTGTCTGCACTTAAGAAACCGTTTTCATCCCTTTTCTTTGTTGTGGTGAAAATAATCCTATTGTTAATTGCCAATGTGTTCTTAAAAAATGTCTTACATACTTGAATAGGTTCCCTATCACGTATTTGCAATGCATATTTAAAATTTGTTGATCGGCTACTACCTGGTTTGGGATTGCGTTATGGGGGAGTAATTTCAGATAAGCATGAGTTAATGAAGTTTCTTTGCAAATTTACGCAGCCTAATTTCCAATAATTTTCGAATATGGTTTGTCTTTCCTCATCTGTAAATTTTGTTGCACATCGTAACCTGCATTTTTGAGTACAGGGATCTCTTATTTCCTAAGCAGTTACTTTATTTCCAGCTGCATTCTTATATTCTTTACCTAAATTTCGGTTCCTCCGTTTTATATTCTTTTCCCACCTATCACTATTTCTTGTTCTTTTTCTGGTTAGTTTTTTTGTTACTTTTTCTGAATTGTTATTTTTTTTCCGTCAATTTCTCAGTCTCTAAACTTTTTTTTTCTTGCAATGAATCATCGGTGTCAGATTTGTCACTACTAGATAGTTTGTAATCTTTATCAGCAATACTGTCGTCGCTACCAAAGTCACTAAATGAATTGTGAGCATTATTCGAAGACAAATCAGAATCAGATTCTTCTGTGCCGGTTTTTTTCTCATTAGAAGCAATCGTTATCTGAAATAGTAGTAATTAATTGAGCTCGTTTCTTTTAGTCAATTAGTAGAACCAAACAGGCTCACTTGGAGTTAGAACGATAAATCAAATTTATTAAATTCGTTTACACCTTGGGCGATTTGTTGTGATACATGGTTAGTGTTTCCAAGAATACTCTACTAATGCCTGAACACATGTAATATCTACAATAGATTTTTTTCGAGTCCCTATTTGACAGTAAAAATTTACTAAAAGGACGAGCTCTTGACTACAGTTTGCACTTACATAAAAAATTGTTATAAATACTTACATTTTCAATTTCAGAATTTGCTGCAGTGCAAAGTAGAGGCAGTGCATCGTTGCTAAAATCATTTTCACTAGCTAAGATGGGCCCTACATAATTTATATCAGTATTCTGTGATGTTACTGCCTAAAAGCAATAATTATTTATTTTATTCTGTTTAGCACGTTTACAAAAGAGGTTTAATTTCATTTACCAAAAGTGCACTATCAGAATGACTTGAATTATCCCTCTGTAAAAGTACCTCAGTATTATTTTGCAGTGAATACTTTATATTTAAAGATTTCTCATAATATATATTTGGCAAAATATACCTTTTGTAAATAAAAAGGAACAAATTTTTCGTATGAAAATTTAAATTATCATAATGTTAGGTTATGTTTTATATTTAAAATAAGAAAAAAAATCTTACCGGTGCATTATAATCCGATCCATGGCCACTTTCTGTTGCTAATCGCATCAAAAATTGTGCACGTGTCTCACAAATATGTTTTTTTAAAGATTTACTATAAGTAAATTGACTCATTGTCCACAAACGAAAGTAACAAACAATACTTATGTATGTATCCCTGTTGACTCACTAAATTTATTTCAATAGTGTAACAACTAAGTTATTACCATAATTATAGCGACAATTTAAAACAACTGTAATAAAATTTTAATTCAATATCGTAACAACTATACTTGTTACTGTATAGAACTAAAAAAATATTTAATCACCTGACATATTCATAGAGTAACTAGCAACATCTATTGTACAATATTGAAACTAATGGTTGTTGCTCTATTGAATAGTGTAAAATACACCATTGTTTTTCACATAGTGTGACTAATTCTCAAACGCATTTTTTTGAGTTGTTACTCTATTGAACTGGGGTATCGAATGTATTTTGGCAATTTTTAGAATAGGCTGATAGTATATTAATTTTATTCATTAATGTTGAGAATAGAGTTAGGACCGGTACTTTAATGCAAGGTTAGGTAAGTTAACCCTCAGTTAGTGACTTCTCAATCAATAGGATTTACCCATTTTACACTAACCGATAGCTAAATTTGCTAACTAAGCATTAAAGTACAGGTCCTTAATGTGTCACTGTCACGAACCTGATCTTTTTAGTCTTATCAGGAGCTCAATTTTTGACTGTTCGCTAAATAACGATTGTTATAGAATCACTCGCATATTTACGCAAAACAACAAAATCCGATTTTTGGCCACACGTTAGTTTGCGAACGCACGCTAACACCATTCGTTTCACAGCGAGCAGCCTATGGAGTGTAGAGAAGGAGAAACGTCTCCGTGTTAAAAAATGTGATCGAATTTTCGATGGAAGAATAGGTGGCGCTGATTTAGAGGAGGTATTCTACGTGATTTTGTTTTTACTATTTTTATTATTTTTTTACGCTGTATAATTCTTTTCAACACCTACATAATATTATGTTTTCGTTAGTTTATAGAATCTGAAGCTAGTTTCAGAGATATAGTAAGTGTTTAACTTCAGACTCAATTCCATAATACGATCAGCGCTACATCTTATACCTTACAGAATTCAGACCACATTTTGAACGTACCGTCCATAAGAGACGTTCCTCCTTCTCTACACTCCATAGAGCAGCCATAAACGTCGTGCTATGAATTGTCCTGTCATGTCATAATATAACCTATAAATAATATTGATCATTTATTTAAATTTATTTTATTTTAAACTTATAAAATAAAAGTTATAGTTGGTTTTAGTAAATTACAATTCCATAAAATACTATGGATGATTTAATGCATGTAGTTGTGATTGAAAATTTAGAACAAGATGAACACCGCCACTTAAATAATATTCAACGCCGTCCGAGAGATCCATTTGCTATTTTATCTGAACGACAATTTATAAATATGGTCTGACTTTCAAAAGCCCTAACACAATATTTAATAGAGTGTTTGACTCCTCATATGAGGCCCAAAAATCGTGAAACAGACTTGGACATTAAAACTCGTGTAAGTTACTCATCTTCTAATTTAAATTACCTATAGATAGATATTTAGTAAATTCATTTTTGTAGGTTTTAATTGCCTTGAAATTTTATGCTGGGGGAAGCTATCAGTTGGACATTGCTTGCAATAAATACCTCGATGTCAGTCAATCTACAGTCAGTAGATGTTTAGCTGAAGTTACGGGTGCACTCAATCACCCAGATGTTTTTAATGAGTGGGTAAAGTTTCCACATAATTTTGAGAAGTTGAACAAAACACGCCTTGAGTAAGTATCATATCTGAAATATAAGTATGGTCTTTAAACTTGGTTTGTACAATAGATTTTATAACCGACATGGATTTCCCTGGTGTGATCGGATGCATTGACTGTACCCATGTTGCCATATACCCCCCCAAATATAGAACACCCTGATTACCCAGAACATTTATATGTTAATAGAAAATCTTATCATTCTATAAATGTACAACTTGTGAGTTAACAAGAGAGAAAATGTGCTTACAATGTAGTTAATTTCCTTAATTTATTTATAGATCTGTGACGCAAATTTAAAAATATGAAATATTTGTGCAAGATACCCAGGCAGTACTCGTGATTCTTTCATTTGGAACCATTCGAATGTACAAATTTTAATGAGGAATTTACATCAAAGGACACACACTGATTATTATTTGTTGGGCGACTCTGGTTATCCCCTTCGAAGTTGGTTACTGACACCTCTAGAGGAAGAACCTGCACAGAACACACCTGAGCATACTTACAATAGTATTCACAAAACCACAAGAGTAAAAACAGAATGTTGCAATGGACTGCTTAAAGGAAGATTTAGATGTTTAATAAAACATAGAGTTTTACATTATAACCCAGCATTTTCTTGTAAAATAATAAATGCCTGTGCTGTGTTGCATAACATGTGCATAGAGTACAATATCCCAGCACCTGACCTAGAAGATGAAGGTATAGAAATTGATTTTGGTATGTTGGGAGAAAATGAAGTCATTTTTGCAGAAAATGAAGAAGATAATGCATTCAGAAGGGTAAATCCTGAATTAGCTAATGGAAGAAGAGCTCGGTCAAAAGTCACTCAGATCTTTGCAAGAAGACGTCATTATAACATATAATCAATTTTGTATACTATTCATATGTATTTGTGGTTTATACCCTTTGTACCCTTATTTTCAAAAATATTAAAAAAATGTTATTTGGAAAGGTTGTTAAAATTAAAAATTATATTTGAATATGAAATCATACCCATCTATGAAAATGAGTTTTGCCCGTAACAGTCAATTAGTCATGTTCTTTTTACTTCACTTCAATAAAAAATCTGAAAATATTTCACATAAACTGAGTTTGTAAAGATTTTTTTTCGAATTTTAAAAAATTGCCCATTTTTTTATGTAATTTGCACCTCCCTTGTACACAATAAGAGGTTTTAACAATTTTCTTAGTGCATTTTTAGTTTGAAGGGAAGCACCAACTTTTATAAAGAATGAATTTTTCTGATACACAGATAATAAAAAAGTTTCCCCCCATATAATGCATACTATTTCAATCACACTGTATATAGAATATTAAAATGAATCACTATTTTGTATTGTTTATTACTTCCTAAATAAATATATTGACAATGAATTAAATTTATTATAAAATATACATTCAAGAAATAACTAGAAATAAAACCGTAATTTTCCAACAAAAAATGTTCTTTGGTTTAAAAAAAAAAATACATAAATATATCACTTTATTATCAGTCTAAACAGAAAAAAAAAGATTGGTTTATTCAACTACTTTTCCAGTTACAATTATTGGTGAACCACAAATAGCATTGTGTTGATATTGAGGTAGTTGTTTTGAAAATAGAGCATTATGCAACTACTTTATTGTCGAAATAACACAAAAAATTGTTTTAAATTATATTAAAATGTTACTGTTACTTCAATGCCGTTTGTGATTCGTGATATGTAACTGCAAAAATACATTGAATAACCTTTTTTTTATGTATAGTTATCAGACTTGGAGTTTTCAAATTCATCAAAGAACATAGCAATTTATCAACTAAAACCAGAAAACAAGAGTAATGTTAATCAAAAGTTATTTGGTGCCTTAGCTGTAAGATTAGGAAAGAAAGTCTGAAATGTTCTCCAGTGTATTAGCAATATTTTCTAGAGCAACAACTTTACGTTCTTTTAATTTTGTATTGTCTGCTAGAATTTTTAATTTTTCACTGTAATATTTTTCTCTTATGGCAATTTTTTTGTTCAAGTTCTCCTTATAACATGTTGCAGCAGTTGCTGAATTAATTAGATTTTCCAGTTTCTTCGGCATTTTTTTCTTTACTGATTTTTTTGTAATTTTTCAGACCAATCGATAAATCCTTTGATTTTAATGGTAGGACTCCTTTAGATTGACATTGACTTCCATCGGCAACCTCATTATTGGAATTACTAGTAACTTCATGTAATACATTAAGGTTACCTTCAAAATAAGGAATCTCATGGGTAATATTACGATTTTCACTTGAAGTTCCAGGGAGATTTTCTATATTATCTTCAGACACACATTCTTCACCATTAACTTCTAAATTGTCTATATCCATGTTGTATAAGTCATTATCGTCGCTGAATTGGAAAGAAGTTACCGATTGACCAGCATCATGTCCTTCTATGGAGACTTTTTTTACGATTTCTAAAATTTGTTCTTCTATTTCACTAATAGGTTCCTGATCAGCAGGTCCTCCTCCTGTACCATTAGCTTTTTTCTTGTTTCCACCTATTTTTACTTTCGTCCTAGAACGAAGGTCTGGCCAAGTCTAAAAAATAATTTAACAATATTTCAAAAAATGTCAAGTATAAATTATTATTTTACCTTCCTCCAACCATCCCATTCTTTTTTAGCTCCGGGCATACTATTAAGGGTATTCGCTATAGCTGTCCATCTACTCTTTCCATCACTTTGGGAAAACTTGTTGGTATATTTCCCACTAATTAATTGTGGATCTTTCTTAACATATTCTATTAATATTTTTTTTCTGCTTTTCAGAAAGTTTTGCAGATCTAGGTACTTCAGGAACACTATTTTTTGACATGTTTGATTAGATAAGGTAACGATCAAAACATATAATTGGATCAAAAATTAACAAATTTTCCATAACAGACTTAAATTGTCAAAATAAATAAGGTTATGTTACCACGTCAACCACTATTACGCCGTTGCCACATCTAACTTTAGCTTGAATATAAACGTGTTACGAATGCTTAGCGAAGGGTCGTCAAGAATCGAGAATTTTAAAAACCTTCGCTATCTAACCGTTCGCTACCACACGTATTCTGAACTTAACGGATGATGTCAAAAATTGACCACCAGGACCCGTAACATGTAATCGAGCATGTAAACCCGTGTAGTTCATTATTATTATTATTATTATAATAAGACAGAACATTAGTTTCTCCATATAAAGCTGATAAAATACTTCATTATGAATCATTGTACATTAGATGTAGGTAACTGTCGTAATAAAATGCGATTTCAAATAAAATATTTATTGCAGGAGAAATGTTACAGACGGCTTATTTTTTACCTACAATATAAAAAATTTCAATCCTATGAAGTCACTATTTTTTCTAGATTTATTTGTATTGACATTAGTTTATCTTCTTTCTCCTCAGGGAAACGTTAACAAGCCACACATTGTACAAAATTTAGTTTTCAGTATAATTCGTTTTGTGGAGAAGGTAAGAAGCCACAATAAAATAATTAAAGATATTCATTAATAGATGGCGCCATAATTACCTAGTTGCCTTCTTTAGTCATTCCAGAATGCACTTAAATTTTTGTGAAAACGTAACAAGCCACAGTTTTCAATATTATTTTGTCTTTCTTGAAAACCTAAACTCATTTTTTTAGTTTTTATATGAAAATACAAAGTAAATGGTAGTTTCGATTATATATAAAAATAAGAATAATATGCTTTTTATAACATGATTTCAGGATTTGATTATAATTTTTAGGCTGATTTTTCTAAACATTTTAATACTGTGGCATGTTACTATTTTCCCCGAGCCCTTCAATTATAGAATTATAGTTCAAAATTTTAAATTAAACACTAAAAAAGTCTTGAATATATCCATAATAAAATATATTATTTTACAACTTTACAAGGCATAGAAATACAATACAATATTGATATTTTTGTTCTACTGACAGGAAAAAATAATATTTTATACATCTGAATGTTTCAATATTTTATAATAATGAGCTATAAAAATATTGAGGCATGGCATCTATTTGATTAAAGGCCCTTGTAGATTGACTATCCCACAGACAATCGTTATAAAATAATCTACTTTTGGGACAAGTTCATGATGAAGGCAGGTATGTTTATCTAGTATTGCAAATTCTCTTAATCGCCTAATGACTCGTTCTATATGAATTTGTAAACTTGCTATCCTCTTACTTTCTTTCACTTCTTGTTTTGTACTTTGTATTCCAGTTTGAATGCTTGGTGGACGGATCAAATTACAGTTTTTCTTATTTAATAGCCCTCCAATACCTTTGAAACCTCGATCGGCCATTACATCACAATTAGGTGGTAAAATATTTAAATAGTTACTTGCTTCAACAATTTCTTTATCAGTAATTCTACCACCAAATCCTTCAGATATGAAGTTTATTATACCATCTGGAGTCGATGAGATAAGATACTTTAATGTATTAGTTTTTTTATAATTAGACCAGGTTAACGCCTGATGTACTGAATTAGAAGGTTGCTCTATTTCAATTTCCAGACAATCAATAATTGACAACTTTGTTGTATCTATAACGAAAAGGAAGTGGTAAATTTAAATTAATTTTATTTGCCTCGGGCCAAAATATAAGAGCTTTGAAGTATGATGCTAATTTTGACAGGTGATTTTTGATTACTCTGGACATTGATGCAGTCGGTAACCCAAAATCCACAGCTAACCTATAGTATGGATCATTAAGGCGTATTTTCTTTAAAATTATAAATATATTTGTATGACTTATTTCTGCTTCACTCTCTAATAATTTTACTAAAAAATATGCATCTTCTGGTAACCCCAAGTAAAAACGGGAATGCTCTTTGATTATTAAATTTACTCTTTTTGCAGTCATTCTCCATCTGTAAGAGAATGGTTAATAAATTACTAAACACAAACATAATACTAAGGTCAACAATTTGATTAAGTTAATACTACTACTAATACCTACCTAATACTATTTATTTATATCTAGTAGCTTTGCAAAATTATTATCTTCTATGAAAATCATAAAATTCTCAACGTTCAGAATCCTAATATTTTACTGCATAACAAAAACTTACATTAAAATGATCTTCACAGCAATATATCCCTGCTGAAGATGTCGATGGAATCTTACTTCATCCAACAGCGAGACTCCAAGCTTTTCGAATATTCTCAATTTTTGGAACAGATATAAATATTTTCTTCGAATTAGCTTTAGTGTTTTTACAGGTTGATACAAAACACTTTTTGTAGTCCATTTCTGTAGTAATTATAATGTTTGAAATTAAAATGAGTATAAACATTATCTAGGGGTAGAAACTTACCTGATGTTTATAATAGTACTCGTAAAAATTAAATCACTTAATATTGCAAAAACACAACTGATTTTATATAACTGCATACACAACGTCTTATAAATTAACAGATCAAAACCTCAAAATAAACAGAACACCAGAAAAACTAACCTAACAACTGCTACACAGTGCTGCCGCCGGCTCTCATTCGAATGTACTATTCATGTCAGTGAAAATGTACTAGCTGCGTTCGGGTTACGCACTCTTTTAACTATTTTCACTCTTTGAGCCCCTACATCGTTCGTGTATTGCATTTGGAGTGAAACGTGCGATATTTTTGTCGTTCGGATATTAAGGAGTGGCGTGAAAAGAGCTCACTCCGAAAGTCCCACCTCGTGAAACCAAGCTCGAAGAGTGGACATGCGCATTATTAATAGTTGAATAGAATTTGAGGCATATGTTCTGTGGGCTAAACTAAAGTAACCTAAAATTCAACAAGAAAAATACAACAATTACAACATGGAAAATATTAATTCAGAAACCCATTCTCCTGTAACAGAGGATGGTGTTGTTATCAGCCAGAACAATTCAATATTGTTACAAAATAATATCAGTAAGTTTTGTTGTAACAGAGGCTTTATTTCTTTTCATTTTTTTTTTTAATTTTAGCTCAAGAATGTTTATATGTGCCAATAACCATCGGGGTTCTAAGAGAATTTGGTTTAGTGGAAGAGTTTTCTCATTCAATTAGTGAGCAACACAAAGAACAAGAGAATGAAACGAAGATATGGACCACAGAGAACACTTTATTCCTAATAGATATTGTTGAAAAATTTGATAAAGAGTTTGCTTCTGGCATTAAAAAAAATGTGTGGGAAAAAGTTACCCAACAGTGCAAACACTTGCACAAAAATATTAATGAAAAACAGTGTGAAACAAAGTGGAAGACATTAAAAAGATATAAAACTGTACTACTTCACAATAATACATCGGGACAAAAAAAACGATATTGGGAGTTCTTTGATGTTATGCATGACATAATGCACAATAAACCTGAAATAACACCAGATACAGTATGCAGCAGCATGACTGGCTTACATGTAAATAAAGGTACTTTTATATACCTAACTACTTAAAATTTATATTTACTTATATTTTAAAATATTACAGAGGTCGCTGTTCCTGATTTATCTCCCTGTAGTAGTAAAGAAGATAAAGAAAATGAAAACATCTCTAATAAAGATTATGAGAGCTCATTTTCAAGAAAAAGAAAAGCAAAAATGAGTGAAGCTGACCGTCGCCACCAGGAAAAGATGAAAAGGCTGGATAATTTTAATGATTTATTTCAGAAAATGATCGATAAAATGTGAACACTTTAGTCATCATTGGTTATAGAGACTGTTTTATTTATTTCAGATTCAGAATTTATATTTATGTTGTTTATTTCATTAAAAGGCTATAAGGAATATTTATTAATTTGTATTTTATAAATAAAAAATAATAAAAAAAAAATATTGTTTAATTTCCAAGTATTATACATAGGTACATGATTAACAATGTTATTTCTTTTTCTAATAGCATCATTTTCAATGTGTTCTTCATCCATATCCTCAAAGTTGTGAGAATTATTTGCGTTTTCTTGTCTCCGTTCTTCATCAACGTCAATTAAGTCTTGCAATAAATCACCATTTAATATACAAATATTATGTAATATGCAAGCAGAAATAATTAATGCTGCTAATTCCAAGTTTCTAAAAACTTTAATCTGCAAAATCTGCCTTTTAATAATGCAAATGCATTTTCAATTTTAACTCTAATTTTGCTCAAAATAACATTAAAGTTTTTTTGTCTTAATGTCAAATGTCCATTAAATTTGTATGCCAAATCACCTAAGTGCGTGCCATCAAAAAATCTTATTTACTGGGTTTGAATTGCCAAATACCTATAATTCCGATCTTCTGTATAATGTATAATCATGGAGGGATCCCACTTCTCCAGTATAAACGTCTGTAAATAACATTTTGTGATCACATACTCCTTGTAACAGCACAGAGTGAAAATTCTTTCTATTTACATAGGAATTTCTATTATTTTTGGGAGCAACAATTCCTTGTCAATTGGTATCTTAGGACATGTACTATTATGATTTAGGTTATTGGCTACAACCGTGTTATTTATTTTTTGAAGCAAGTCCTCAAAAGGGTTTGGAGACATCCGAAAATGCATTTTAAATTGGTTATTAGTCATATTTGGAACAGTTACCTCTGCATAATTATCAACTTTTTCCAAAATATTGTCTTCGTCTGACGAATCATTTTCAAAAAACATTACCCTGGCAAAATGAATTACCGGCAAAACTCTCTTATCAGAGACAACCCTCTGCTATTATTCATAATCAACGGAATACCTTGATCTCTAGGCACAGAACATAACAAAACCTCTTAGTTAGGTTAAGCAGACTGGGTTAAGTGACAAAATAACGTTTGACTTTTGATATGACAGTTGGTGGTGTTGGAGCAAAATACGTTCGGAATATGAAAATTTGCTCGGTTCACTCTCTAATCACGTGGACCAAATCCACTCTCACTCCACTCCAACACTGTGTGTCATTCCCGAACTCTGCTACTGTAATGTACTATAACCACAGCCTATTGTTTGGTAGGCTGTGCTATAACCATTGGTTTATTCGCCGTCTCTTTTTAGTTATATGACTAGAAAGAGACGGAGATCAAGTACGTATTTTCGGTATGTAACACCATAGTAATGATAGGTTCAGGTGCGGCGAAGAGAGGAGCGTAAAGAAACAGGGGTCACTTGATTAATATGTATATTATCAGAATAATATATAAATATGAAAAATATAAAAACGGAAAACATAAAAGATTGAAAATACATATAATCAAATAAATAAAAATAAATATATCAAATAATTTTTTTTTCTTTGGTACCATCATAACTAAAAAAAAACCTCTAAAAAACTATATGCTAAATATCAAAAAATGATTACAAACAATTTTAAAACATAAACAAAACTTTGAGTAAGTAATAAAGTATAAAAACGACGAGAAATAAAAATTAAAAAAAATACCTGTGTAATGAAAAATATGTTCATTTACTTATAACATCTAATAAGATCATCGGGAGGTTGCCATTCATGGCAAGAAGTATTTCTAAGCATTTCTTTGGTCAACAATAAATTATTACAAGTTTCTGTGCTTAAACAATTTCTATTTTTTCGTTTTATTAAATTTAAAGAAGAAAATATACGTTCTGCAGCAGCGCTTCCATGTGGTAAACAAGATATGTTTTTCAAGAATTTACTTAGTGTCGGAAAGAGCAACTCATTTAAAGCATTTTTTGAACAATTTAGTTCATCAATTAATGCCTCAAAACTCATCTTGTTGTTGAATTTATCATTTTTAGTACTTAATAATAACCTCCACTCAGAATTAATATTTTCGAAATGTTTTATCAACCATATTAGGAAATTTTTTCACTAATGGTATAATCGAAACAGCTCTTTTTTCAGAGTCAGAATATATATTTAATGGATCTAGCCAAGTCAATTGACTAAATAATTCACTACCAAAAGGAAATCGTGTTCTTATTTGTTTACATAATTCAATATAAAACCTTAAAGTTTTCAAGCGAAAATCATGTAATTCTGTAGGGTTGATATTACTCTCATCAATAAGAATTTGGACATTCACACCTAAATATATTTCATTTAAGGGCAAAAAGTGTGAAGGGTTATTAGGGTTGATTAGATCTAATTTTGTTTTATCGATATATTCAGTTTTCATATAGTTACCTAAAATTTGTTTATATGATTGAGAAATTCTAGGCATTAATTGATGTAACCTTGGTTGCTCCGACTGAAATTCTATATTCATTGTATTTACTATTTTAAGAATATATGATAAAAATAATAGGTACAATTTATTTGTTTTATTTTTTAAATTATTTAAAATGTCGACAGTCGATCTTGGGCAGTGAATCTTCAAGCACTGAATTTGTAAAATACAGAACCAAAGCATCGTATTGTTCAATAACTCTGTTTACCACATACTGCAGTGCGAGCCATCTAGTTTCTGACGGTCTTAGAATTTTGTGTGGCTTCAATTCACAGAAATTCTGAAACTCTTTTAGAACATTTATTCTCTTAGGGGAAAAGTGAGAATAAATGTCTTTGACTAAATCTTCAACACCTTTCGGTAATTTTTGACATGCATGTGAAGAACATAGATTGAAAGAATGAGATGTGCATCCTACCACAATTATATGCGGATGTTCTTTTTTTCAAAATACTTTGAACCCCATTTAGTTGTCCCATCATAGTCAAACAATTATCTGCAGCAAATCCAACTAGATTATCTAAATTAACTCCCACAGAAACTAAATAACCTTTTAAAGCCTCATGAATAGCCGCTGCAGTACTATCTGCTTCTAATTCTACTAATCCTAAAAATTAATCACTTACTTTTTTGGATTCGTGAGAATAATACCTTAGCAATATAGCTAAACATTTTTTTAGTTGACACGTCTGTTGTTTCGTCTATGATTATGGAGAAAAATGTTTTGTTAATAATAGATACAATATTTTTCGTAACGAATGGTCCTATTGTTTCATTTATTTTTGTAGTTTTCGTTCTGCTTGATTTAATGGCATGGGCAACGTCAGAATCTACACAAACTGACTTTATCAAATGAGGCAAGTGTTCCATCACTTTAAAAGATAAATCATATTCAGCTACAAATGGTGCTAATTTTAATTCCGAAATTTTTACTTGTAAATCGTTTTTTAAATTAATCTTTTTAATGGCTGCTTCAATAGGAACTACGTTCTGTTTTTGTTACATATTTTTTATATGTATATTATTTTCCTCATGTCTTTTTAAATGACTTCGGTTGCCCTTAATTTCTTTATTGCATACCTTATAATAAGCTAAGGATTTATTGAATTTTGATTCGGCACACCATTTAAATTCAGCTTCCCATTTACGTGTGTACTGCTATTGGTGCGTGTACTTTTTCCTTTTCTGCAATTTGCTTAGAGTCTGTTGTTCACTAGAGGAAGACGCCGTATTAGTGTGACGTCAGAAGCCGCCATCATTGTCATAGGTCAGGGTGCATTATCCAAACAAACTTTGTATTTGTATTTGTGTGGGACGTTGTGTTTTAGAGCTTTAAAAATTAAGAAACTGCTATCAGAGTGTTTAAAACATAGTGAATTGGACTATATATAAATAATAATACTAATACAGGAAAAAAATTGGTAAGTAAATTATTCTATATAATTAAATTTACAAAAGGAAAAGTACAACATAACCTCAAATTTATGAATTTTGCTGTTTTTTGGCGTATCATATTTTTATGAAGGTTGAAAAACTAGCTTAGGGATAAAATGTAATCTGTACTTTCAATTAAAGAGTAATGAATTAGTGGTACTGGTATGTTTTAGATATAGAAAAAATGGTGATGTGTTAGGCACCTGAATGTAAGCATTACAATCAGAGGGAGACATGCAAATTCTTTAAGTTTCCAAAAGATGCGAAGGAAAGAATGAGGTGGAAGAAATTTATTAGGTAATAGATAGAACCGTTGATTTTTAGCGTAGTTTAAACTTATAAGCATATTTTCTTTCTAGACGATCTGAAGAACCTGGTCCTGGAGCATTTCTATGTAGCTGTCATTTTCCAGGTGGGAAAAGAGAAAATGGTCCACAGCTTTTTCAGCACAACATAACAAAACGTTTTTCTTATACATCACCAGAAAAAAAGATAAGAAACGTCTCAAATTAACTCGTAGTGATGTAGCCGAAGTATTAGCAAATATCACTAGGACCCAATCAGGTATACCTGAGGATATTCACCAGGCAGAAATAGAAAGGTAGATCATTCTATTTGTTGAATTGTATGAAAATAATAATTTACATATTTTTAGGGCAACATCTCCAACGGCTTCAATTGAAGCAACTGAAAACATTTATTTAAATCCTCAGCCATCTACGTCTAGAGCTGTAGATGACAAAGACATTTTGTCTACAACCATGTTGAATGCAGAAAATTACTTTTTAAGAAGGGAGTTAGAGCAAAAAGAATCAATGCGAAGAACTGCTTTCACATATGAAGAAATTTGCCATTTTGATAATTTAGTATCTTTATATACTGGTCTACCCAATGCTGGAATTTTTGATAGTGTTTATCAGTTGCTGGAAAATATTGAAGTAAATTATTATTTAGAATGGGATGTGGATAAAATTTCAAAGAAAGATCAACTTTTAATGTGCTTAATGAAATTAAGGCAAAATTTTCCCTCACGAAGATCTTGCTCAAAGATTTGTAGTGTCCCAGGCTACAGTAACGAACATCGTAATAACATGGATCCATGTTTTACATGAAATTTTATATAAACAGATGATGTCGTCCATACCATCACGAAATAAAAACAAAACCTGTCAACCAAATTGTTGTAGTACGTTTATAAATTGTCGAATAATTCTTGATTGCACAGAAATAGCAACTATGGTGCCAAGAAGTTCCATGACTGCACAGAAAGCGACATACAGTGCATATAAACATAAGAATACCTGGAAAGCACTTATAGGGGTTGCTCCAAATGGTGTTGTAACATTTGTAAGTGATTTATATCCAGGTTCAACATCGGATAAGAAAATTGTTCAACATTGTAAAATTCTGGAACAGATGGAAACTGGAGATTTAATTTTAGCAGACAAAGGATTTCTTTTGAAAGACATTCTTCCACCTGGCGTAAATTTGAATATCCCACCTTTCTTGGTTACATCTCAATTTACCCCTGAGCAAGTTTATCGAACTGAAACTATTGCAAGGGCAACAATTCATGTCGAAAGGGCTATAAGACGTATGAAATGCTACAAAATTTTAGATTTCATACCTTACAGTCTGCAGAGTCATGCAAGCTGTGTTGTCCAAGTGATTGGAGCTCTTACTAATTTACAACCCCCTCTGATTAGATAAGTTGCACAAGCATATTCTTCAAGTAGTGACAATGAATGAACCTTATTTGTGCAGCGGATGTACTATGAAAATTGAGAATGTAAACTCAAATGTAAAATCTGTTACTGTAAATTCAATGTAGATTTTAAAATCAATATGTTTATCTTATTTTTATTGATAACCGTTGTCCTATGAATTTTACACTGTTAAATATTTTTTTTCATATGCTCATAACCAATAAACATCTATCTAAACTCAGTTTTTCCTATAACTCGGTGTAAGGTCAAATTAATCTCTCAAAAGTTTTTTAAAATAATTATTGAAAAGTTTTAAAATGTTTGGGTTCTTATTTTTATTTTTTTTGGTCAAAAATGCAATAAAATAATGCGAAATAAGTTTTGTAATATTTATTTCAAGCTTTCATATTTGTTATATATGGAATAAATTTCTTCAAATAAAATTTTTCCAATAAATCCATATTTTCTTCCCATTCCTCGTATTTCAGGATTTCGACAATTTCGCACTGCTGGAGTCCACACTACCAGAAAACACTTTTTTTTATTGATAATGTGTAATTGTCCCTGTATTTGGTCCCAGTAAACATGTTTTGTATTTACTGTAGTGTCCCCTTCTTCATTTTTATATATAATATATGTTTTGTCATTCCGTAATGCATCTTCTAGCGATACACTTTTATATTTATACGGATATTTTACTTCAATGAGGGCATCCTCTCCTACAAAACCATCAGGACTGGCTCCTATATACCCACATTCCTTGAGCCACAATCCAGTTGAAAACACTTCCATGCCTGTTGCAGCTTTGAATGTTTCAATAGCACTTAACTCATTTTCCCTTCCCCACTGAATAGCTAATACTGAATTTAAGTTGTAGCCTTCTAATAAATTGTCATATAACGACTTTGGAAATTGATTCCTCTTGCAAGAAGCAATAACTGCACCAAAATGACTAGCAGTAAGCCTATATTTTCTAGCTATAAGCCAGTTTTCATTGCTTGATTGTCCACATGTAGCTTCAGCAATTTGTTTAATTTTTTCCTGTGATAATGCACACTTTTGTTTAAAGTATTCGATTTTGTTTTCACTGGCAATAATATTCTGATGAAAATACAATATTTTCTATGTGGGGAAGTAACAAGAGCAAGGTTTCTTCCGGCTCTGCCTGTAACAGCCATGTAAAGCCTACGACATGAGAATTTAGCCTCTTCTTAAAATCTGTCACCTCAGCAGTGGTAGCTTTTCTACTAACTGCACAGTAGTTTGGCTTTTTTGGAGGAAACATCTCGTTAAGTGACTTTGTCTCTTCCATTTTGGAACTCTTAGGAACATTCCATGCACAAGCCTTATCAGTGACACTAACATTATGATGTGCATGGATACATAGAGCAGCCATGTGATGACATATCACTTGTCCCCTTGGGCATGTACATTTTGCATCTGTGATACCATCTTCTGGATTGACAAATAACTATAATGAAAATTTCATTTTAAGTATTATTTACAAAACACATTAGCAGTAACTACAGACAAATTTATATGGAGTTACTGAAGTAAATTATGTGGTATGTATTAGGTCCATTTACAAAATTTAAATGATGCCGGCAGATATCAAACCAATTTTACATTAAAGTAACCAGACATATATGTTAAGGCACTGCTAAATTATTTATCTAAGTCACCAAGCAACCATTGTAAACTTTGTTTTAAATAAGAACAAACATAAATTTACATACCTCAACACAATATTTTCTACCCTTCATGCTGGCTTTCACTTCGCTTTTAAGTAAAGCTGGAGTTACACTGGGGTCAAACGACATCCTTATTACATTTCCACTAGAATAGGAGTTTTCTCCACGTTCCAACTGGGCATTGGTAGACGGCTTTGAAGTTTCATCGTCTTTGAGTCTTTTCACAAATCTATGTAAAAAAAAACAAATGAAAATTTACGGAAGAGCAAATGTACCAAAAAGATTGTTAGTACGTTATAATATAAAAATTTTATTAGTTAAGAATGCGATTGAAAAGTATATTTTCTCAGTAGGAAAAAAATTAACAAAAAGTATAGAACACTTACTTGTCCATATGACTTTTGATTTTCCTTTTTCTTTTTTATTCACAATTAATTCACAATTAACGATAATTGAATTCTTTCCCCGTTTGCTACTTCTTAAAGTTCTTAAATATTTAAATCAGAAAATGCATATCTCAGGTTTATGTAGAATTTAGTTCGAGGAATCCCGTGCGTGAGATTGTGGTTCTCCGGGCGACGGTACATCCAACCCCGTAACATACTGATAGCACGGCCTAGCCTATGCATATTGCCTAATACCGATGGCGCTACCTATCGACGCAATTATCAAATAAGGAACGGTGATCTATATGAATCAAATTTGATATATTGTGGATGGCATATAAGCATTCCTTACAGTCGTACGACAATGGAAGTATTAATCGCAATTTCATTGGCCGTTTTAAGATAGCCCCAGGGCATGCGTAGTTACATTACATGTCAAAGTGTATTAAATCCTTTTGGAATCGTTTGTCAGCAAGGAACTCGTTAGACGATAGAGAAGATTCTCGCCTAGCACGCGGTAGGTCCAGGGTTCGAATCGCAAACTTATTGTTATTTTTTTTTAAATAAGTATTTTTTAGTTCGTTAGTAAGATTTTCCTTGTCCTTTATTATAGTTTGTTTATTTTCACGGTGCCGAACTCCCCTTTAAAAATGATATCTGATGAGCACGCCATGCCGTGGCCTTGAAACGGCCAATGAAATTGCTAGAAATACTGCCATTTCCGTATGACTGTAAAGGATGCTTATATGCTTTCGGATGCAGTACTTCGAACATTTCGAACTAGCTTTGTATAGCGCCGCCATCTATCCATGCATTCTCGATCGATAAATAAATTGATATTTTTAAAGTTCATATTTTAAAAGAGTTCTGTAATGTACCATAAAAGTACTTTCTTAAGGAAATTTTATGAAATGTACTAGAATTTATATTATTTTCACGTAAATGTACTATCGTATTTTTCAAGCAAAAATGTACTGTAAATAGTACAATTGTACTAGAACGGCAGCACTGCTGCTACACTGCTAGTTTAGCTGTCAGTTTAAGTTAGTGAAGTTTGAAACTCAGTGCTGCCACACAGATATTTCATCTACGATATACTGCGCATGCGGGAACATTGACGTCACGATTGTTGGCGGGAATTAATGTTTTCAAATTACAAACCGAAATTAAAAGTACGTGGCCGTAAAAAAAAAATTTTTTTTTTTCGAATTTATTGAGTTTTTAGGTGATCCTGATTGTAGATTTAACATAAACAGAAATTGTGAAATAACCGCATTGCGTACAACAAAACATTAAAACTATTCTTAACTAAATAATTGCATTGCACGTGCTCGAGACTATTGATTTGTTATTTGCAAATAATTGAGAATTTTTATACGACCTGGTTAATGCTTATATCCAATGGTAATAGTTATTACTTGTCATGCAAATAATTGAGAATTTTTTATACGACCTGGTTAACGGTTATATCCAATGGTAATAGTTACTACTCGTCAAGCTTTCCCTCGTAGGTTGCAACGTAAATATTTACTTCGGGTTAATGTAGGTAGGTTCCTGTTATATCGACTCGGCCCCAATCTGTGGTTGTTGTTGCAATTTTGGATTGCTAGATTTTGATGGAAAGTTCTTTGAAAATTTTATAATTTCCCTTAATTATGGGATTTTTCTTGGCATTGAATTACTGGAACAGGATACAGTTAGCTTGAGGTCAGTTTTATACCTTCTGTTTTCTTCCTGTATTGAAATTTTCTTAACACCATTTATGTGTACCCTTTTCCATTAAATTTTATATTTTAACACTTTTATACACTTAATTATTATTATTTTTGTCGTTTCCCTTTTAGATCCTCACTTTGATCCTTGGATCACTTAAAATTTTTATTTATATTATTCAGTTTTTGAGGTTATGTAATTTTTCATTAATTTCACATACAGTCACTCAAATCCAAACTCGTACACAAGTAAAAATCATTAAATTTATAAATTATAATTTGTAAACTAATATGTTTTTAAATGAAAACTACATAATTAGGAAATAGACAATATATTAAATAATCCAACAAAGTAAAAGTACATTCTTACATGTTTTCTAGAAAGTACAAAAAAAACAGAGGTAAAGTATCACAAATATATCTCAAAACTTAACTCGTACACTACAACATATTCAGAAAACAGTAATATATTAATATTTTGTATGCCCTCCCCGATTTTTTATGGCGTCTTTAAGTCTTCTAGACATAGAACGTATCAAATTTTCACAATATTGGGGGGTAATTTTATTCCACTCCTCTAAGAGAACTTCTTTTAACTGGGATTTGCTGGTAATTTTATGCTTTCCCAAATTTTCTTTCAAGTGGCTCTATAAATTTTCAATAGCATTAAAGTCCGGAGACTGGGAGGGAGTTTCCAATACTTTTGGGCAATTGTATAGTAGCCAGCTGCGAACTTTATAAGCCTTATGCTTTGGGTCATTATCTTGGTAATAACAGAATGAATCTAATATTCCTAAACGTTCAACACTTTGTTTTAAATTTGATTTCAAAATATCTAAATATACATTTTGATCCATAATACTGTCTATAAAAACTAAATTTCCTACTCCAGCCGCACTCATGCATCCCCAAACCATTAGTCCCCCACCACCATGTTTTATGGTTGGCTGTAAGTTTTGTTCTAAAAGTTCTGTCCTTACTTTTCTCCACACCTGACGCTTACTGGTAGTTGTGAAAATGCAAAATTTACTTTCATCGGCAAAAAAGGACTTTTTTTCCAGAAATGAAAATCTTCATTTTCATATTTTTTTTGCATATTCTAAGCGCTTTCGACGGTTTTCTTGGGAAATATAAGGTTTTTTCCTAGCTACGCGATTCCTTATACCGTGGTTTCGTAAAATAACTCGAATTGTTTCTGGATTTACCTTTATCCCGAGATAATGCTGAACTTCTAAAGCTAATTTTACTGCACTTATAGTGGGTTCTTTTTTTATCTTTTGTATTATCTACCTGTGATCACTTATGGTAAGTTTCCTCCAAATACAGTTTTTAGGTTTATTCTTTATTCTATTCTCGTATTTATATCGGGATATTATGTATTGAACCGTAGAATGACTCCTATTTACTATTTCTGCAATTTGGCGTAAAGATTTACCGTTTTCGTAGTGAAATATTATAAGTTTTCTTTCGTCGATAGACGTTTGTCCTCTTTGCCTACCCATAATTTTCCACGTCAACTATCTTCGCGTAAAAATGTAGTAAACGCATTGGTTGTTGCTAAAGAACTAAACCATCAGTGTGTTTGTGCCAATCCACGTATTGCGGAAATTCCCGAGCTCTTATACAGGTCTACACACGTTCTGTAAGAGTTACGTTTTGAGATATATTTGTGATATTTTACCTCTGTTTTTTTGTACTTTCTAGAAAATATGTAAGAATGTACTTTTACTTTGTTGGATTATTTAATATATTGTCTATTTTCTAATTATGTAGTTTTCATTTAAAAACATCTTAGTTTACAAATTATAATTTATAAATTTAATAGTTTTTACTTGTGTACGAGTTTGGATTTAAGTGACTGTATCAGAATTTGATTGATTTGTGAATTGCACATGACATATTTTGAATATCTTTTGGTAGATTTATTTAAAAAAAAAACTAGTAGTACTAAACTTTATTAAATAAATTTTATTAAAAAAATATATATTAAGAAACAGTTACCCCTGTTTCTTTGAGTCCGGTTTATACATCAAACTGTCATAAAAAACATGATGATCCTTCTCTATTACTGATTTGATTTCAGTTCCTGTAAATGCTTGAATTTTGATTCACTTATTGCAATTTGTTTATAATAAAGATGCTTTGGTAATGTTTTACAAGTTTTTCTTCTTTGAGGAAGTTGATTTCTCTCTTCAAAATACCCAAGCTGATATTGTATGTCCCCGGATGGTAAATATCTAAAAAATAATGATAATATTATAGTAAACTTGTGTTCAGGGATTTCACGATTTTAGTGTTAACTGGTTACTAGTTCAATTTTTATACAAAAAAAGGTTACCTTAGTTGTCGAATATTAGTTACAATAGAATAATAATAATAATACTTTATTGTCGTATGATCTATAAAAGATATTGACGTCATTTTGAAAAGTAAATTATGGTACAATAATTAAAATACATAAGAAAAATAAAATCACACTGACTAAACGAGAGTACAATTAAAATAATTATTTAAAACAGATAGTTTTATATCCTAATAAAAAATAACATCTAATTATTTACTATTAAAATATGTGAAGATTACTGGTAATATTCTTGAAGAGAGTAAAAACAGATGTATAGAAGGTAGCGCTTTTATGTTTTTTTTAAATTTGGCTATAAAATTTATATCCTTGAAGGAGGTAGGTAAGTGTTTGTAAATATCACTACAAAAACAATATGGACTTTTCCTATATAATGACATTAAAATTTGAAATATATATATTAGTATTGGATCTAGTGTTATGAGCGTGCACTGAGTTATTTTGTGGAAATTTTCCTTGATTCAATTTAACAAAAATAAATGCTTGGTAAATAATTATATAGTGAATTGGTAGAATACGATGCATTTTAAAAATAGGTCTACTTGATTCTAGTGGACTAGCAGAAAGAATGTTGCGTATTATTCTTTTTTGGATAACAAAAATATGATTTATATCAGTTCTTTGGCCCCAGTAAATTACCATATAAGTAACTGAGAATATGCCAAGGCGTAATAGACATTCAGAAGATTTTTAGTATCTAAGATATTTTTTAGATTGACTATTGCAAAATATGGAGAATTTAACTTTTTGGTCAAAACCAACGTGTGTCCCAGGTTAATTGATAATCAACGTAGAGACCTAAAAACTTAGTTATCTAATATTTCTAGCACAGTCATTTAGTTTTAGATTGAATTCAGAAACTTTAGGTCTTTTTGAGAAAATAATGTAGTGCGTTTTAGATGGATTAAGAACAAGCTTGTTTTTACTACACCAAGTATAGAACTCAGAGAGCACCATCTGTGTATTGCAGTAAAGGTCTAAGTCTGACTGGGCAGATATGCCAATGGTGGGATTATCCGTGTATAAAACTAATTGCTTATTGACATTATTTTGTAAGTACTTTTCCACATCGTTGATGAATAATTTAAATAGAACTGGAGATAGAACACTGCCTTGAGGGACACCATATTTCAACTCTCCCACTTCCAAAAGCACTTTCCCAATTTTAATTCTGATCTTACGCTTAGTCAGAAAAGAAAGTATCCAGTCATTCATGCCCATGTTATGCAATCTTTGTACCAGGTATTCAGCAGCTACACAATCGAAAGCACGAGAGAGATCGAAAAACAAAACTAATGTGCAGTTGTGTCAATTTAATGATTTATAGATGAATTCGATAAGTTGAAAAGCTGCAGTATTGGTAGAGTGGTTTTTCCTAAATCCATGTTGATTGGTTGACAACTGTTTATTTTTATTTAAGAAGGTTTCCATTCGGTTAACAATTATCTCAAGAATTTTAGAGAAAGTCAGTAATCCCGTTATAAATCTATAGTTTTCCAGTAATTCAGGGTCACATTTTTTTATAAACTGGTATTTTTAGCATATCTGGAAAAACTCCTGTTTTCAAAGAAATAATAAAGAGAAAACACAGGGGAAATTGGATATATTCCCAGATAAATTCAAGGGCAAAGATCGGTGCATCATCCAGATCACTACAAGCAGATTTGTTTTTTAGTTGCAAGATTGCCTCAGACATTTCTACAATCGGTAATTCTTCAACAAAGATGGAATTAAGAACTGAATCAGGGAGAGTGCAGCATGATTTGGATCTGTTTCTCAGTAATTGCTCGACGCTAGTAGTATAGTATTCATAAAACGCATTACTAATTTCCAAGATTTCACTAATACAGTTGTCACCTGAGGTTATTACAGATGGAGCAATCTTTTGTTTTATTCTTACCAAGATTAGTATTTACGACCTGCCAAATAGTTATCATACAATTAGCGGAATTTATAATTTTGTTCTTAAAAAATTGTTCTTAACCGTCTGGACTCTTTCAGAAAATAGTTTTTAGCAACCTGATAATGATTTTTGTGTTCCTCAGTGCAGGCATTCTTACTAATAAATTTTTTAGATTCTGACTTTCTTTAACTAAGCCAGGCTCGATCCAGCTGTGACAAGGTACACACGGGACATTAACTTTTTTAAAATAGGACAAGTTAGATCTAAGCAGTATTTAAAATTAGACCAGAAGTAAAGCTAGGCATCGTTAATTTCAGTTAAATTGTACAAAGAGCTGAGATTTGTTCTAGAGAAAATATTTTTTAAATTACACAGACTTTCTTCCGAAAAGTATCTCTTTTTAATAAAGGTTTTAGATTTTACCGTTGTTTGTTCATAGGGCATAAAGCACTAATATGTTGGGCTATGTGATTAGAAGCTCTTATGTCTAAGTTACAATCTTCAAAACATGTGGCATTAGTAACTACATAGTCGAGTGCTGAGGGCTTATTATTAAAGATTTCTCTAGTAGGTTCAAAAGGTAAAATATATTTCAAATTGAAACTGTCAAAAATATCATTAGTAGTTTTTTTCTCTATAGAATTTTTCAGATTATTGACATTCAGGTCACCACAAAGTAGAATAAATTCATGCTTCTGGGTTATACCTGGCATAAAATAGCTTTAAGTGAGTTAATGAAAGTTTCAAATTGATTATTTACATTATGCGCACATGATCGGTAAATAACCAAAAATGCTACCTTCTTTCCAAACAGCTTAGTACTATAACTTGCACATTCACATGACAGTTCAGAAGTATATTTTGACAGGTTCAATGCTTTTCCATTTTTTTTTAAGTCCGTATATGGCAGCACCTCCATGGATATGCTGACTTCTTCAAAATGTTGCCAAGAGGTAATATCCTGGAATAGCAGTAACTTCTGCCTGTTCTGAGGTCATCCAGTGTTCAGTGACAAATAAATAATCCAATTCGTATTTTTTTAAAGTTATTTCTAGTTGTGCAATCTTATTGTGAAGACACTGAGCATTCACATGTACAGCATTCCAGGTTTTACTAGCGTCACAGTATCTTCAGTTGTAATAATTAGGTTTTCTTGTTGTGAAATTTGGGCTGGTATGAAAAAACTTTATATTCAAATTCTTTTACCAGGATTTCCTCAGGCCACATTGAAGCATCCAGTATCTCATTAAGAATATTAGCTCGGACAGTAATGTGAAAGCTATTGTAGTCCCCAGATCTAACTCTCTGTTGTTCTATTTTAAAGTTTTCGTCTCTGCCAAAAGTTTCTTTTAGGTAATGTAAGAGATCAGTCTCGGTAACATCAGTTGATAGCTTGCTGACAAAAATAAACTTTTTTGGTATAATTTTAGCTGCGGAAATTTTCGTAATCTATTTTTCTGGTACCGATAATGGGCACATGGTGTTTTTCGCTTTTTTTGACGGGAACTCATTTGGCTCCTGCAGATTTTGGAATTTTTGAGCAGTTGGTCTGCCTGCCCAAGAGTTTTCTGGTTTCCTTTTGTGAAACTTGTAATTCTGTAGAGGTAGTCGCAATATGCGCTTTTGTGGTAGAGTTTTCTTGTTGCGGTAGTTTTATGACAGTAGTGGGAGTTGGAAGTCTTTAGGGTCTTTAGGAAGATCATTAAAAGTGTTTTTAATCATTTTCAGATGATGCCAACTTGGTTGGCGAAACGCGCGTAGAGTGCAGTGTATAGTGTTTTGGTGTTTCGTGGAAACCTACGTCAGTGTTAGATTCAAATTTAGCATTAAAATGATCTAGTGCATTTTCTAGATTTCTAGTAACTTTCCCTGTGCAAATGTGACTTTCATTCACTCCTAGTTTTAAGAACAAAGTATAGTATCAATGCCTGTCTGTGTGTAGCTGGATTTAAACAACATAACAATCTTGTTTTTTATTACAGATACAATTGAACACGTTACAACAAGATGCAGAGGAAGATAGTGCCCCACAGCCACTCTTATCTTCTACGCCATTAAGTAAAAAAAGAAAAGTAGTGCCTGAAGTGCAGTTCTGGATCTTTATCATCTTTTGTTGTACGTATGACCAAGTCTAATAAAGAAGAAATAGATAAACAAATTGCTAGAGCTCTTTATGCGACAAACAGCAGTTTCATGTGTATTGAACAACCTGAAGTAAAAAAGGCAATAACGCTTTTACGACCTGGATATGTACCACCATCTCGACATGATGTGTCCAACAGACTGCTCGATGAAGTGTATAACGAGGATAAAAGTAAATGTTTTAAAGATTTATCAGGAAGTTCAGTTTGTCTGTCATTGGATGGTCCAACATACACAATAAACCAATAATATATCCAACTGTAACTACGGAAAATGGGTCTTCCTTGTTAGTAGACACAATAGACACATCTGGAAATCTACATACATCTGTATATTTAACAGAACTTGCAACAAACTTAATTAAAACTCTAAACACTGACTATACCTGTACAGTAAGCAGTTTTGTGATGGATATTGCTGCCAATATGAATGCTATGAGAAATCAGAGTCAACAGAACTAAATGTTAGTACTTACGGTTGTGCTCCACACATTTTAAATGTGTTGTGTAAGGATTTGAAAATTAGTGAAATTAAAGAACACGTTACGTTCGTTGTGAAATACTTCCGAAACAATCATTTTGCCTCTGCCACATACGCAAAAGAAGGAGGAAAATACTTACTTTACCTTCTGATGTAAGATGGAACTCACTTGCCGACTGCTTAGAGGGTTTCGTTAAATCATGGCCCACACTTTTTAAAATTAGTGAGGAACATAAAAATGAAATTGACAGCATGGTAAGACAGAAAATATCAAACATTTATTTAAAAAGAACTGCTGAAAATTACTTATCACTACTAAAACCTATATCTGTTGCACTTGATAGGCTTCAAAGAAACGATGCAATTTTATTCAGACGTCGTAGAACAATTTAAAATTCTTGAGTTGCATTTTGATGAAACTGAAATTAACTTAAGGCAATTGCAAACATTTAGATACTGATATGGTCAGTGTATCACCTCATACCATTTGCTAGCCTTCATTCTGGACCCTACGAAAACAAAACATAAATTAACAGAAAGCGAAAAGAATCGTGCATTAGAAGCCGCTAATGAATTATATCCCGAAAGTGGTTTACTACCACTGATTATTAAATTTCTGGCAAAATCTGTCTTTTGCCGATATTATGTTTTACGAAGAAATTCTTAAAAACACAAAACCCTTGGACTGGTGGAAATTCCAAAGAAATATTGATATTATTGACAACTTATTCCCGATTATCAAGCAACTATTTTCTGCTGCAGCTAGTTCAGCCTCGGTTGAGAGAATATTTTCGACATTTGGTTTGATTCATTCTAAGATTCGAAATCGTTTAGGGATCGAAAAAGCAGCTAAATTAGTTTTTTTTGTACAAACTTTACAATAATTAACCTAATTTAAAATTTTTGTTTTGGAGTAAATCATGTTTTATTTTCTTTTGAGTTGGTTCTGTTTAATTTGTTTACTTTATGTTTCTACTTTAAATTTAAAAAATCAGTTGATTTAAATCAAATTGATTTAAATCGTCGCAACCCTGCTTCAAAGTCACTGCTCTGTATTCAGTTGTAGATAACTTGGAGCATTGATAGCATAATTGTTGCATTTATCACAAACAGTGAAAGGTTCTCTATCACTTTTCAGGAATTTCACATTTACTATTTGCACAACAATTCATGGTGTAAAAGGATCCCCAGAATTTTTAGATCCGGACCTGTCTTAAGCATATAAAATTACACACAAGTTAGTTTTTTTGTAGTTTATTTTGTTTCACGAGTTTTTAAGATATACTGATTTTTTGTCTATGAATAGAGTTTAGCACTACTAATTTATATTTATTAAATTAATGATAATCACTTAATAGTTATTAGACACACAAATCTAACACATTGATTATTATTATGAGTTTTTTCCCAGCTGTAGTTTCATGTGAATTTAGTTTAATTATTTACTTTTTTTCATAGGGAAAACTAAGCAATTTAGGGAGATACTAATTATCTGCCATAATCAAATTTATCATATTGTGATTTTTGGATTTCTGGAAAAATGAGTAATTGATTACAATTACATTGTATGGTTGCTTGGGTCTGGCCAGTCGCATTTGTGCTATATAGTCTGAGGGGGCATTTATAGGAGGTTTAAAATATTGTTCCAGTGTCGAATGGTCACTGTCAGCCTCCATCATGGTATGCCCTTTTTTTAAACACATTTGTTGAATGACTAATGAATTAGTTTTAGCAATATCACTTAAGGCGCTGGCAAGAACTTTGTTCCGATTTTAGTAGTTACAACCATCTGAAATAAGTACTATTTCTTTGTACTTATTAGGTAGCTGTTGGATGTAATCAGTAATACATGAGTTAATTTCATTGCTCGCTACCCTTCCAGAAGCTTCAAGCTATACATATAACGTAACTTTTCCATTGTTAAGCTCGTAAATAGTGAAGTTATGAATTTGTAATTTCTGTTTATAATACATTGAAGATGCAAGTGTTTTAAGGCATGTTAGAACACTTTGCAGATCCATTGTAATAACCAATTTTATTTCACCAGCGCTTTCTTTTGCAATACTTGGCTTTTCTTGCTTCATCCTTCAATTGTACGTGCTTTTGGTATTGTTCCAAACTCACTACCAAATTTGAATCCACTGCAGGTATCACACTGATCTTTCCTTGGACTATGTATTGCAGTCTTTTCTTGCTTTAAAATGTAGGAAAACTGCATTCGAGCTAAAGCTTTTTTTTTCATTTTCATTACACGATGCTTTATAGACACTCTACATGTGCAATATAGAACGAAATGTAGATTCTACATAAATTTTATTCGATGAAGCTCTACTATAATGGCTTGGTACTTTTGGAAGTAATCCAAGCCACTGTCTAACGGCATTGGTTTTTCACTTTTAATTTTTTTCCTTAATGGTTCTACAATCTCTTGATCACCTGTTTGCTCGTCTCCACTTTCTGCATCATCTTTATTTGTGTCATATAATTTGAGTTCTTTCACCCATCTGAAGTAAATATCTCTACCAAGATCTAAGTATTTAAAAAAAATTCACGACACAATCTGACTTTCTCCCCATTATCAATCTTTAGACTTATATCATGTCCTTCATCTTTCTTGAATTTTGGTTTTGACTTACTTCTTCTCAATATATTTCTGCTGCTAACAATACCTTTTACAAAAGCTCTTTTTTCAGACTACGTATTCAAATGTTTCCAAAAGTTTCCAAAAATACTCGAAAACTTTTGTTCTTTCAGTGTCTGAAATTTGGCGCTAAAAAAAGTTTTTTGTTTTTTGTACAGTGGCTTTATGAGCACAACTTTTTTTCATTCTCCTCTTTTGTCGTTCTCTATCTAGTGTTATTATCCCCTGAGATCTGCAGTACCCTGTATAGATTCACCTTCAACTCTTTTTATTTGTATTTCTTTTCTTGTTTTTGATATGTTGCATCACTTCGTTGACTCAATATTAGAACTACTCAGAACATTGTTTTCTTTTGTATTATTTGACTGCATACTATTTTCAGGTATATTGTCATTTGGAGAGATACTTTCAGAGGTGTTGATTGAACAGGATGAGGAAGCCAACTTAATATTATAATTTACATTAGTCGGTATATCTGATAATGATAAAGTGTTCGCTTTCTCTACGTCATTATTCTGATAATGATAAAGTGTTCGCTTTCTCTACGTCATTATTATCTGATAATGGCAAAGAGTTCACTTTCTCCACATCATTATCTCTAATGATATCTTGAGATGAACAAAATTCAAATTTTATATTGTTATTAACCATGAGAAAAGAAGATTGATCATTTTCACAAATTTCGTTTGTATTGTATATAGAAATGAACGTGCTTTCGTTAATGGTCGAAACTTGGGTAATTATTTCCATTAATTCATTATCTGGAACTAGAATCGACGTTTTGTCTTCAGAATATAAGGAAGTATTTTCATCTAAGTGTGATGGAGAAGAATGTGTGCAATTATTTATTTCATGATCAACACTGTCACTCGGAATTGACAAATTAAGTTGATTAAAACCGCCAGGATCTGGAGAGATGACATGTTTTTGGTGAATTATCTTCAGATGGTTTTTTTAATACCAGAATTAGGATTGGTTTTGAACAGGAACTCGTCTAGACAAGAGAGAAAATATATTGAAAGAACATTACTATCAATCCAGAATAAAAAAGAAAATATTTTTAAATACCTAATCAATATTTTTTATCAGTATCAATAGTTTTAAATGTTATTAAGATTTTAATCCGGCAACAATTTTATAGTAAAATTATTTCCCTCATTACACACCCCATAGGTCTGCCTCTGGTTTTGTCACTGTTTAAAATCTATGAACGACTCAAATATGTAGAACTATCTGTATAGCATGTGATAAACTATGGTTCATTAAAAAAATAATAGTCAATTATGTGTTAACGAAAGTAGATTTAAAATATTTATACTTAATAGAAACTATATAGAAATAATACGATTTCAAAAATTATTATCGGCATTTTATAGGTTATGTCCAAACTAACAGAATAGTAAATTGTAGATATATACAGTGGGTCTAACAGCACTATAATAATTTATCTATTTATAATATTGTATTTAACTATTTTATATCTATTTTATTTACCTTGCAAATTGTAGAAATATCCTTTTGTAGAATAAAACACTATAGATACACTTTTACTATTAGGTATTCTGTTTTCACACAAATAGTGATATACAAATAAAGTTATGATTTCTGCAGTGCATTACTTATACACATGTAAAAACTGTCATGTGGAAAATGAACATATAGCAGCTATTCACTTAGCTGGTGCACATAGCAGAAATACATTTTGTGTAATATAAAATCACGCAACCAACCGACACATGGTCGGTTTTGCTACTTGACAAAGCAGACATTTCTGAATACGTCACCAAAACCTAAAAATGAAAAAATGTGCACATAGCAGCTAATGCATAATCATTGACGAATTATAATTTACTTAGCTCAGAATACTTAACAAGGTATTCTTTGCTTACCTCACTACTTTTTCTCTGAAAATATACACAATTTCTTACACTTTATTTTAGGATGTGTGTCTCTTTAAGAATTTGGGCTGCCCTTCCAATCTACAACAAAATGCTGGAATCCCATTATATTGGAATTATAGCTGAAACTATTGTTTATTAACAGAAGATAATATTTCCTAGATATAATTATTGTTTATGAAAATGTTGATGCATCATTGCAATGTCACATGACAAAGTTTAATTTGACCCTGTGACTTCATATCCATTTTAAACCCAGATGTCTACCACAGAATGTTTAGCAGGTAGATTTCTTACTCACTGTTCATTTCATACTTTGTTTTGCTAATTTATTGAGAGAACCTTGATTTTCAGTTCATGACAGTAATTTTTATATTTTAACGTTGCTTATGACATTGTTTCTTGCACAATCGTAATGGTTTTTACTTTTTAGGTGATACACAACACTTTAAGTCTTTGACTCAATGCCCTGTGTATTGTTAAAATACAATTAACAATTTTTATTTCGCTAAACCTGAGATCGTCCTGCGATGAAGGTTCCTACAATTATTCTACAACTGTTCCTGCTTTTATCTTGTGGAATTACCACGACAGGTACTTATCTTATATTTCCTATTACAATTTTGTGTTTTAACTAAAACATTGTATTCTTTGTTAACTCAAACTGAACCGTTTTTACAATTTTATTATCTTGATCACCATTTTATCTCAGATGAATGCTATTTTCTGTGTTCTCACAGAGGTTCAGGTTAACTTACATAGTAATACAAAATCAATGTTTTATGTAGTATTTGATGGTTAAATTCTTATGAAAATTCCATATTTTTAAACTTTTATTTGTTAATTGTACAAATGTTTTTCTATTTCTTTTTTTTACATATTCCCATTTTAACTATTGCTATGTGTGATGGCTAGTGTGTACTATTGCACTATGTAGTGACTAAACTTAAAAAACGCCCTAAAGAGAAGGGTGAAAAAAATTAAGATTAAAATTAGCAAATATGCACTACTCCTGAACTTACCTTACGTGTCACGTGGTCTTATGAAAAACAAGTTGCTCAATTAAATTTATTAATTTGAGATTTTGCACTGCAAAAAATGTAAGGTGGTTTAAACAAAACCAATTAAAATCTAAATCACCAATAATACTGAAATTTTTGGGTGCTCCCAAATTAAGTCTCACCGCACCTTGTCAGTTATTAGTCACTGTCGAATGGTCGCTTGCCAATTTTAAACTTAAGTATCTTAAAAATTGAGACTCATTGGACATTTTTAAGAATACGTCAGTTGTTGGATTATCTTTTGAAAAATATACAGACCACTTTAGGTTAAAATTTTTATTATATGATATATAGGAAATTAAGTTGCAACATGATTAAATCTGCATAAGTATGAGATCAAGAATAATTGAATCACATTATTAAAAGGAACCAAGTTACGTTGAACTGATTTTGAGAAAACCTGAAAAAACTGCATAGTGACTAGATTGAAGGTTTTAAAAAAAAGTTAAATGTGCTAAAATAATACCCGGAGCAAGTTAGAAATTTTATTTGTAATTTGTTTCTGATTAAGATGGGAGAGGTTGATGCCCTAGATGTGGTTAGTACTCCACAATAAACTGTAGGACCTCATTTCCCTTTATTCAACACAAAACCCTAGGATTTTCTGGGATTTCTTCGGTGACATGAAAGGCAGTTAAGAAAACATTTTGGTAAGTTTAATTGTTACTAATCACTTGGACTAGGTTGCATTAAATTTTTTTTGAAATGTTACTAAAAAATAGATTTTGAACAAATGTTACTTAGGCCCTTTTAATAATAAATGAAATAATAAAAGACTGCATTTTACTGTAAACTCAAAGTTTATTAAAAAAAGACGAAGAAAATAACAACATGCATGACTATGTTATATATAGAAAAAAAAATACATTAGTCTTTCTGGCAATGTTCTTGCCTTTGTTTCTGCAGTTTCTATCAAATTTTGATAAAATTTTCCTCATCAACCCATTGGATCAGTTTCTTCAGATGTTCTATTTTTGTATCTAGAATGGGAACACCGTTACCTTGATAGACCAATTTTATAGGCAAAGAGCCATTATTGGTTTGATTAGGCATATATAGCTATAAGTGTGGTAAATTAGTCCATTGATTAGTTCAGATGCTTTAATATATCCATGCTTATCTTTTTCATGGATAATGTGATGAATTTTGTTGATGGAAAAGGAAATCTTATTAGTTCGTTCCACATTACTTTTCTGAATTTTTTCTGAAATGACAGTCAGTAACTGGTACAAATTGTAAACTCTGTCAAATTTTTTAGATGTCTCTTGATTACCCCAAAATCTCTATCACATGACAAGAATGAGTGGCCACGAATTGGGTAAAACTGCTGCACTTGGTCATATCCACTAGTTTGTATTAATGCCATGCAAAATCTTCCAATTGTATTATTTTTGTTCTGCCTGGGACAGTTGTCTGAAAAAAGTCTAAGTTCTCTTGACTCTGGATCTGCATAGTTTTTATATAATCCTGACTAAAAAAAACAAACCTCGTTGGGGCCTATCGAGGCGGTGCCTTCATGATAAATATAGAAGTAAGCTTTGCCTGTGCCTAGATCATGAATACAGAAAACGCTTACACTTAGTTGTGTCAGATAAAATACTTCTTGGACTGGGATTTGCGGAAGTTGAGGAATCTGCATATAGTCAAAAGCTATGACCGGAATTTTCTTATTTTTGTCTTTAGATTCAGTCTCAGTTACGTGTAGAGCATTATAATAATAATAATAATAATGGCCTTTATTAGGTGAAAGTTTAGTTATAAACTATTCTTACACTTTAACCGAATTATATAAGAGAAAAAAAGTTATTTTATTCAAACAAATTAAATAATTAATTTACAGTCATTAGTTTTAGTTGGTCAGTGATATTGTTGTAAATATTAGGCATTTGGTATGAAAATGAACATTGAAATTTTTTTGTTGAGTGTTTAGGAATATGAATTTTGTTAGGATAGCGGATGTTGGCATTATGCAAGTTTTGTCGAAGCTGGATCTTGTAATTCAGATAAATCGGTACTTTAGTTACATTTGTTTTATAAAATAATGTAGTTAAATGAAGCAATCGGCGATTTTTCATGTTTAACCAGTTTAAAGAGGTTATTTGTCTGGAGACATGATCATACTTTCGCAAATTCAAAATGAGCCAACAACAGTTATTTTGCATTTTCTGAATTCTCCGTGTATCAAATGAGTCAATACATGGCTCATATACTACATCACAATAATTAAAGAAAGATAAAACAAGTCACTCACACAATATTTGTTTTAAATTTTGACATAAGTAAGTACGATTTGAGTACAAGAATTTCAGAGAACAGTATGCTTTTTGTAAACACTTACTAACATGCTCCGTGAATTTTAAATTACTGTCAATGTTCTTTGTAGATTTAATTACTGGAAGCTTAAAGTCTTGTATTTTTATACTGATGACATCTACCCTATCTTTATAAGCTTGGCTACCGATCAAAAGCAGCGATGATTTTAATGCATTAACACGTTGAAGGACAGTGACAATTTTTATAAGAAGTCAATTTTGGCAGTACAGTTTTTTGAGAGAAAACAGATTTTTAAGTATGACTAACTATTACTATTATTAAAAAAATAAGTAAGAACACATGTTTTAGTAATTTTTGAGTACTTTTATTTTTGACGCTGATGGACGTTCTGTCACAATAATACTTGTTTAACCGACGCAAAACTGCCACAACGCTGATATGTGTCCAACGCTGTGCAGCGTTGAGCCATATTATGACTGCAAGAAACATCATTACTGTGGCACAACGCCAATCAGCGTTATTTGTTCGTGTTTAAATAAAAGTAAACGAGTGTAAAATAAAGTCATTATTTATTTATTTATATATTTATTTATTTAAGAAAAACTGCTTTATTTTTAAAAACACAGATATAAAAACATTATTACATTATTTAGGTTTCTTTAGTTCATGCCACTCCTGAAAAGAATCAGGACATAGAGAGGTGGCTTCTCAACACAACCTTTACACCGGTAGCTTGTCTCCCTCCGTATTTTCTTGCTCGCACATAATCTACATTTCAAAAAAACAGATTTTTTGTGTGATTTTGGGGTAGGCTCACCGGGGTTTTTTTCAGGCCAGTGGCCTTCTGAACTTGGTCCAGGCTTTACATGTTCTGTTTCATAAGAAGCCTGCTCTGGACGTCGGTTGTCATGCTTTTGACGCCGTATCAAATGCTTTGCTTCAATATCACTAGGTAATTGAATTAGACTTTTTATTAATTCATCTTTAAAATGAAGAAATCGGTATTTTTGAGAGTTGCCCTTGCAAAATTTTCGGGTTAAATAAAATATATTCCACACTGTAACATCTAGCAAATGGAAGAAAGCCTTTTTATACCAGCGGATTGTTTTTCTGGGGGTTGAGTAGGTTGCAGTCATTTGATCGCAGCGATCAATTCCGGACATGTGGTCATTGTATGTGGAAACTTCTTTGGGTTTTATTTTTTTCTTTGCCATAACAATTTTTCACATGAATCATGTGAGGGTGATTTCGAGTAGTTATGACCAACACATCTCGTTTATCCCTCCACTTAGAAACATAAACTTGTTTTCTGCGAAGCCAAAAATGTTCGCCCTTTAGTTTTCTTTTAACTAAATTTTTTGGATTACTTCTCCGATTTGATCTTAGGGTTCCATTGGTATGAGTCTTGAAACTTAGCAGCTTTTCGGACAACTCATAGCTGTTGTAGTAATTATCCATAAACAGTTCATGGCCCTTCATGAGATACGGTTTCATCAGTCTCATGACAACAGCTTCAGTTTTAGTGTTATCTGATTCGCATCCTCTTTTACAGAACCACTATATAATTCCATATTTAGAAGGTATCCGTCAGATGTCGTAAGCTCAAAAAATTTGAGTCCATATCGGGACTTCTTGTTCTTTATATAAACTCTAAAATTTAGTCTCCCTCGAAAGTGTAGCAATGATTCGTCAAGTGAAAGTTCCTTGGAAGGACTATAGGCACTCTGAAATTGCGATATTAGCATGTCTATAAGGGGTTGTATTTTATTTTTCCCTTTAGAATTGACTGGCGAACAGGACAAAACCCTTAGTATTTGCTCGAATCGTCTACATGACATCGTATAGGCAAAAATTGGATGAAAGTATAATGTGTCCGAATATGAAAAATACCGGCGCATGTTTTTAGAAGAAATTTGGCCTTGTAACAAGCACAACCCCAAAAATTTTTTCATTTCTTCATTGCTCACTGGGCGAAACTTTGCATCCCTACTATATCGCGTTTTAGGCCTATTAGTGTTCATTAAGGCTTTACCATAATTATTTGTGCAATCGACTATGTATTCTAATATATTTGGAGTGAAAAGGCTTTCAAATAATTCCATCACTGTTGACTCTGGACCGATATTTATTTTCAAACGGTTGCTGCTCTCATCAAATTTGAAGTCAGGAATTGGAGCAGTGGTAGATTCCCATGAATCAATATCGGATTGCACTGGCGTAGAAGGCCTTGGTGAAGGTAGCGGAGAAGCCTCTGGTGAAACGATGCTATTATCAGCTAAAGGTTCTGGAATTAAATCTGGGGTTGTTTGTATATTCGGTTTTTTTGGTATTGAAGATTTCTTGATTGTACAGGCAGATCTTTTATTTTTCTTTGATACTGTGGGTACATCTGAGTCATTCGAAGACATACTTTCATTATATTCTGATGAAGATTCCTCATAGTTTTTATCAGAACCGTACTCGCCATCACTATCTGAAAATGGATCTTTTTCTTCATCTGTAGATACATCGTCAAACAATTTGAGCAACCGTTGCTGATCTCTTTCATATGTATCAATAATATTGAGGTCTTCTTCCATCTAAAATTTATAAAAAAAAAAACATCAAGTACCTACCAATAGAAAAAAAACATTCTAAAACAGGAATAAGCCATTTTTTTACATATATTTACATTGATATGCAGTATGAATGTATTTATTATTTATTCAACGCATAAATATTATTATTTATATGCAAATGTCCATCAAACACTTATTTCTTGCTGTTTTACAACAAATAATAGACTATTACTACTTATACTAACCTTTGTTACACAAAACACCACACTGCGATATTATTTCGAAACCACAAGTAAGCTGCTAAAGCACAAAGCAACAACACGACAGTAAACGGGCGACTAAATACGGCAGCATGCTAATGGAGACGCTGAGTGGCGTTCTGTCTCAGTTAGTAGGAGTGACGTATAAATTAAAGGAAAGGGTGGGGAATGTAAGTATGTTTTAAATGTGTGACACTACGCCACTGCTGATCGCACATATTGTGACAGTGGCGATGGATTCTCATTATGTTGTATGGTAAATGCAAACGCTGAACGGCGTCGTGTCATTTTAAACCCTCAAGCTGAAGACGCAGATCAGCGTTGTGTCTCATCACACCTCCAGAAAAAGACGCTGATCAGCGGCTCTGTCCTTCAACGTGTTAATATGTAAATTATGCTTTTTAGATATATCAATAATTGTCTTCATTTAATATAGTATTTGCCAAAATAACTTATCAGGACGGAAGCCATAATAAATTTGAGTGTCATCAGCATAAAAATGACTTTCACATTGACTCAAACAGTTTCTGAGATCGGATGTGTAAATTAAAAAAAGCAATGGGCCCAATATTAACCCCTGGGGAACACCACTGGTAATATCAACATAATTAGATATATTAGAGCCCATCTTAACTTGCTGGGTTCAACCATATAAAAAACATTCGAAAAAAATCTATCGAGGTTTTATTTAGTTTTATTTTAATTTTGAAATTAACAAGCGGTGATTTATGGTGTCAAACGCTTTTGAAAAGTCTAGTAACACTAGTGCTGTCAGCTCTCCTTCATCCCATTTTCTTGAAATATCACAAACATTAATAAGAGCGGTTGCAGTGCTATATCCGCTTTTAAATCCGGATTGTCTAGATGGTAATATATGGTTTTCATTGACATATTGGTAAAGTTGTTTGTAGATAATTTTTTCTAGAATTTTTGACATTAATGGAAGAATGCTAATAGGGCGTAAATCTGAAAAACCGGTTGGATTTGTGACTTTGGGGAGAGGTCGCACTATGGACTTTTTCCAAGAATTTGGAAAGTAGCCTCTTTCCACACATATATTAATTAAATGTGTAATGAGTAAAAGAAGAGCTGGCATACAGTATTTGATCATTTTACGAGAGATACCATCATTTCCAACAGCATCTGACTTTATCTCATTTAAAGATATCAAAATATCGTCCTGTCTCACTAAACGAAAATTGAAGTTAATATTATTATTAAATTTACCAGAATCATATATATCAGTCATTTCTGAACAATCCTCATTCATATTGGAAGCTACAGACAGGAAATGATTGTTAACTCCATCAACATCACCAGCAATATGTGAAGGTATCTCAGATGCCTTATTGGGAGTTACATTTAAGCCATTTAAAGTTTTCCACATTTTACTTGAATTGGGTTCATTTATTAAAGTAAAATTTAAATAACCTTTCTTTTCTTTACGAATAGCTTCTAATGTGAAATTATGTAACCTTTTATAATGATCGAGATCTACATCTGATTTTGTGAGATTATATTTTTTTAATGCATCCTCCCTATCTTTTATCACAATTTTAATGACGTCCGTTAGCCATGGAGCGTTCGGTTTTGTAATACGAGCAGTTTTGACAGGAGCGTGCTTATCAAATAAAGTAATAATGTTTTTATTTAAAAATGATGTTTTTTCCTCAATAGAATTTATTTGATAGATTCTGTTCCAATCGACAGATTGCAAGTCTATATTAAATTCCTCCAAAGAAGAATATTTAAAATCTCGATAGGTTTAAAAAGCGATCGAAATTAAAAACTGCATAAGTTAAATTATGATCTGATATACCTTCAGCATCGAGCGTTCCTGATGCAGATACAGAATTTTCAAATGCAAATATTTGGTCAATTAGAGAAAAGGAACCTTGAGCTATTCGAGTATGCTCATGAATTATCTGGTTCAGCGCAAAAGAATCCATAATTCTACACATTTTTTCCGTTTCTGCGTCAATATAATTTAAAAAATTGAGGTTAAAGTCGCCCATGCATATCACTTCATCTACTGTGGGAAAAATATGTGATATGGTATCATATCAATGATGCCGATGGAATCTGAGACATTTGATCTAGGTGGTCTATAAATTACCCCTATTGCTACCACTTTTTTATTGAATTTAGCTTTAATCCAAATATGTTCTAGATTTATATCACAACTTGAAAAAAATCATGGTACAATGTATATTTTTACTTACATATATGCCAACACCGCCTCCTGGTAGTCTTATCACATCTAAAAAAATTATAATCAGGGATGTTAACTACATTTGAGGATATATTTCCCGTAGGCCAGGTTTCAGGGATTCCTATAACTGAAAACGCATTATGTAAGATAATATTATTTAATTCGTGAAATCCTGTAAACAAAGAGCGGACATTTATGTTAGCTATTTTATAGGGCATAATATTTATACATAAAATAAGATAATATTAAACATTAATAAATACAAAATATAATTTTGAACAATGTATTATTTATCAATTAAGAAATTAGTAACAGAAAATTCAAAAAACAAGAAAAATGAGAAAAAAAAATAAATTGCACGAGTTCTAATTTCTACGAATACAAGTAATTATATGTTTATATATTTTTTTTGCACGATTAATTTCACAAAATTAAAGAAATAAAATATTTGTGTTTAAATAAAAAAAGAGTTCATCAAAGCAGCAGAAAGAAAAAAAAATTCTACGATAAGAATTGGCTCAACAAAAAGAATTAAACAGTAAAAACGAAAGGACTGTTTTTATAACATATGGTAATGTGTAAATACATGAGGCGTATTAAGTAAAAATTTTAATTCTAAATAAGACTATATTTTAAGAAACAACATTGTATTAATTTAGTTATCATTACGGGTAAATTATTTTTTTATATTATGTAGAACAAAGTTTTCCAACTTCTCGAGCTCGACAAATTTATATGATTTATCCCCATGCTTCAGAAAAATTGCTCCATCCAGACTCCAAACATTTTTATAGTTAAATGTTTCACAGGCCTTTTTATATATTTGTAACCTTAATAACGTGAGATCTTTAATGTTAATACCTGTCGATCTTAATTTCTTCTTGTTGTTATAAACCAATTTTCGATTGCGGTAATTTCCAAATTTTACTAAAATGACCCTAGGTTTTTCAGCATTTTTACGTAACCCAACTCTGTGAGAGCGTTCTATATCTTCCAGTGAAATTTCGAGACCCCTTTTATTGTTCAATATATCCAGAATAATTTGATCAATATCTTCTTTTTCATTTTCAGCAATACCAAATACACGGAGGTTAATCCTTCTAGAGTACTGCTCTGTTCTATCAACCCGTGTGGATAGTGCACGATTTTCAGACTCTAATTGCTTATTTTTATTTAGCAAATCACTCATTAATTGTTCTTGTTCAACAATATATTCATTAAGTTTAATACTCACAGTCTCTTGTATTAATGTAGATAAAATTTGCATAAAGTCATTTGACTTAAACCTCCTTTACAACAGCTACAATGGCAGGATCCGCATGAACCTGAGATTGACTTCTTGACCCTCTACTAGCCATTGTTAGAAAAATTTTAGTTAGATCACCAGAATTAGTATACGCAATTATACAATCTTGCAAATTTGCGACTATTTTGCCACTTTCTGGGTATATTTATTTAAACACTATACATAATTTTGACGTTTAGATTTCTTGTGACTGGGTCCCTGTGGACTCTCCACTGACGTTTAGTCTACTATCTAGATAGCTGTATTCCTTGTTGGAATAGTGTGTTTGTTTTGTAAGAAATGAGCTTATATATTGACGTATATGAATATTCTCACTCTGGAATAACATGCTATATCAAGCTTCTACCTTGTTCGTCATGTGGGATTGTATTGTTTCCTTTCTGTGCCATTTTACCAATCATTTTTGCAACTAAATACCAGCATTTGTAAGGAAAACCAAACAAGATAAATGTGAGATTAGATTTTTCAGCGATATTTTTAAAAGGAACCATGACTTTCAACTTTTAAAGCGGTAATTTTAAAAGGCAAGTAATCTGTAAAAGAATAAAAATAGGCCAGATTAATCTTTCACAATGACTTTTTTGGAATTAGAAGCCTTTCCACATTTAATGAACCCCTGAGAATCATGCATTTTTTTTTTTGGTTTGAGGCTTAACTCAATTTGGTGATAAAAAGCGTTACTCGACATAAAAGTGTGGTCACTTGCCACTTAAATTTTTGTAGCCATCCGTCGCTTGCATTAAAATTTTCATTACCTATTTTTAACTTTGTATAAAAATCTAAAGCTTTTTGTTTAATCATTTCACCTGTAACTGGCAAATTTCTTTCACGTTGCTTAAGAAACCATTTGTATGGTGCACTTTCCATTTTAGGATTTTCAGCTTTCCTCAAAGTGCATTTCTGAATTTTATTTGGCTTTAAACTTTCGCTAAGAGTTCTTATAATTCTGTTTTGTTAATTTTTTATGGAACGTATAGTGGATTTAGCTAATCCATATTTTTTGGATAATGCACTCACGCTCATACCCTTTTGATGTTCTATGATTTTTGACTTCTCATAAAGAGTTAAACACTTTTTTTTATATTTGGCCATTGAAAAGTCATTATTCACAAATCAGAGCACGGCAGCACAACAAACTATTTACTATGGCAAACAAATTGCAAATAAAATCTTTTCTCTATTGATGCTTATACATGGCACGTTCTTGCAAGTCTACAATTAATTTTTTAACTGCTTACATTATGGAAGGTCTGTGCTGTTCACACTACAGATTATTAATGGACATATTTTGTTGTTCACGTTATTGAGTAGTTCACATAGGTGTAAGTTCACATTAACACGAGTTTATTGTATATTGTTGCCTCTCTTTATTTATGATTGTCTGGCACGTTTTTCTACATTTTTCACCACAATTTTGTTTTAAACCGTGCTTTGAAACAATATCCACATATTTCATTTTATTTCATTCTTCAAGAGGCATATCATACATCTTACGTGTTCTTAAAGTTCCCTTTTTTGTAAAATGTTTCCTTTGTTCTTATTTGACCACATTATCTATAATTTTATTTGTAATAGTTTCAATAGTAACATTTTTCTTTTATTACATTTAGAGGCAAATTATCATCACTATCACTATTATATAATGCTGTTCTTTCAAACATATTTACTGCTTATAGCAGATAGAATAATTACAAACCCCACATTACTAAAATAAAAAGTTGCATTTATGTGACAAGAGCGGTACTTCTGCTTGTAGTAAAGATATATACGACCTTTCTTATTAGCAAGAGCTAATTATTTCTAAATCTTATGGTCTTCTATAATATTACACATACGACTTTCTTTCGTAGTACAAAAGGTGAAAGAAAGGTTGCAGCCACCTGCAGTGACGATAAGTCATTTTTGACAAAAAATGTCAGATACGCTTAGGACGACAGCATACGTGTTTAATTGTTGAATTGTTTGTTCTATTATAAGTTTTAAGCGTTCTTTTTAAGCAATTTTTTCAACAAATTATAAGAAATTAATAATAGTTACTACTAAAATATGGTGAATTTTACAAATGCCGAGTTAGCGGACATACATTTTACATAAGGGTTTGCCGATGGGATTTGTCTTCAAACTAGACGGATATACCTAAATTGCAGAATACCTGATCCAAGAACATTTTCTACTATTCACAGGTGGATTCATGAAACCGGAAGTGCAAAAAAAAACAAAAATTTTGCAGGAGCACATACCACAGTGAAAACTCCAGATATTGAGAAAGTCGTTTTAAACACAGCTGAAGAACATCCTGAAACAAGCACAAGAAAAATTTCGTTAACACTGAATATAAGTCGTGTACTTGCTTGGAAAATTCTCGTTATACCTCTATCATATTCAAAGATTCCAAGCATTACTTTCTCGTTACTTTTCATTGCACTTGAACTTCTGCCAGTGGTTTCATCAAAAACTTGCTGAAAATCCCTTATTTGATCGTCGAATATTATTTACCGATGAATTTAATTTTTCTTGAAACGGTATTAGAAATTTCTACAATAATCATTTATGGGCAGACAAAAACCAGCATGCAATTCATTTTCAGGAGCAATTTTCAGTGAATATGTGGGCGGAATTGTTGGGGATTACCTGATAGGGTCCTTTTTTCTTCCAAGGAGACTTAATGGACAATCCTACACTCACTTTCTTGAAGATTTTTTGATCTTGTTTGAAAATGTCCCTATTTTAAGAAATCAAATGTGGTTCATGCACGACGCACCTGCACACTTTAGTGTTCTGGAACTCAGCTATGGCCTATTAGGTTCCCTGACCCGAAGTTTGGATTATTTTCTGTTGGGGCACCTTAAGATTCTAGTTTTCAATGCACCTATTCAAAATGAAGAATGAGATGAAGAATATAAGAAACACTCCAGGAGTTTTTCAGTCGGTGGGAAGAGTTGATGCGTGTATATTAACAGTTACTATGATTTTTTAGACAATTTTTTATGCTCAATTCCTAGTTTTAATAGTTTTGTTCTCGCTTTCTGTAATTTGACTTAAATTTGAGTTTTATTATTTATTTGAAATCTTAGAAGTATTTAACCCTTTCGCTAATGACTTTATTTTTTGAGATAAAAATTTGAAATTGGGTACACGTACTCTATAAATTATTTGCAATTTTTTGATGTCAATTGCAAATTTCTTTGATAGCCCATTTTGGGGCTACAATTTGTACTAAATTTAGAACATTGTGAGCAAATGGTTGAGGTTCTAACCCATACTTAGTAATGACACAATTAGTAAATAAAAGATAAAAAGTCAATTTATGAAAATTGTATTTATTTTAATAACATAAAAATCTAAAAAGAAATTATCGTTGAGTATGGTAATTTAGGAAATATTTTTTTTCTTTGAAAGGCACAGATTTACTTCATATTTTATACATCTAAAGCAAGTTTTCCCGTTACAATTTGGCATTTTGCACCTATTACCATATGTTTCATCGACAGATGGTAAATGGCCGATATCGTCCAGTCGCACTTCTGCCAAAGGCCTCCTTGCAGCAGGTGTTTTTGGTTTTTTTTGGTGCATCTTCAGTTGAAATTCCTGCCGCAGGGCGTCCTCTTTTTTTGTTGGGTATCTTGTTGACCTTCATTAATACTTCCTCAACGTAACCGCGGAAGTGAACAAGATCCAAATTTTTTTTTATCAACTCCAAGAATGCTGGCTTTCTTTTTATATTCGCACCATGAGTTCACACACGCTATATCAATAGCATGCGTGAACATCCGCATTGTCCATTTTCTGGAGCGGATAAAGGTGCGATAAATTGTTATAAGGAAATCCATTTTATCGATTCCGCCCATATACAAATTATAATTTTTTATGACTTCAGGCCGTGACACTTGTATGAATTCTTTTTTTTGTTTATCCCATCTTTTGCACTTGTCAATATCCCCAATTCCCATATAATTGGATGCCATGGCGACGGTTTTGTTGTCAAACCATTTGGTGAGTACAACTTCACCATCACCACTGACTACTTGCTCCATTGATCCTCTTCCTTTTTGTTTCATCTCACCATCCGGGGTGAATGGTGGATGGCTGAATCTATCTAGTCTCGCTGTGCAGGTTGCAAATATTTGTTTTCTCCGCAAATACTGCAGCAGGTGGTAGTTGCTAAAATAGTTATCAAAATATAACTGGAAATTGGGTTGTATTATCCGTTCAGATAATTTTAAGACTACTGAAGCACCCAGTCCATGAACTTCTAGGTGCTCTGAATTTAGTTCTGTAGTAGACCCTTGATAAATTAACAAATCATACATGATACCACTGACACCACATAATGCGAAAATTTTTACGCCCCATGGTTGAGGTTTGTTTTTTACATATTGTTTGACATTTAGTTTACCCTTGAAGGGTACCATCTGTTCATCTACACTGAGGTAGGTCTCCAAGGGTAGAGATAAACATCGAGCTCGGATGATGTCATACAATGGACGAACTTTCCAAAACCTATCTTTTCTGTTGACATCTACTGTATTTGCATCCACAAAATGTAGATTTATCTTCAACGAGTAAAATCGCTTTATAGGCATGGCTTGTGAAATTTGTGCAATGTTGAGTTGGGAATCCCAGTAAAATTTCACCCGTGAGTAATGTAGATTACCCATAAGAATATGAATCCCAACAAAGGTCTTCAATTCTTTAATATTTGTAGGAGTAAATCTTGTTGCATTTTGTACTGCGTACAAATTTGTCTTCTCAACCATTAATTCAAATAAAGAATTTGTAAAATACTGGCTGAAAAAGTATGTGGGGCTTTCTAATTCCGTAACGTGGTCCAGTTCTTCTTCATGCCATTTTATGGTTGGTAACGTAATATATCTATCAATTTTTTTTCCAAGAAATCTTCGACTTTTCAGTAAGTTCTTGCCTTGATATGTAATCACTGATTCTGTCCTTTTTTGTAGGCGGTTTGAGTTCGCGGCTGTGACCAGGTTGCGGTATACTTTCCTCTGAAGCCCTAACAGAAGTTTGGGGCTCTTCGGTACAGAACTCCATTGTAGGTGTTTGCGGCTCCTCAGCTATTTCCTCATTTTCCTCCTCACTTTCCCTCCCTAAATATGTATAAAAATATTTGTTATATAGCATATATTTTTAGTGTTGTACTACAAATATACCTTCTGATTGGTTATCCCATTCATCATCTTCACCGCTGAGACACTCTATATCAGACATGTCCGCCTCAATGAGTTCGAGTAACTCTTGGTCTCTTGGCACTCATTTTTTGATATAATACTGAAAATGACTACGATATGTACGGAAAATAATTAAATAAGTGAGGTTATATTTACCTCACGAGATTACGTTGCAGCTCACAGTGTACTAAATTTAGTACATCTCTTTACACCCCAAAAAGTCAAAAAACACAAACAAAATTAAGTTTATCACTTGCACATAAGAAAACAAGTCCTTTCCAAGCCGTAAATATTTTTTTCACAGATATACAATCAAACAGTCATATGAACAATAATTTGCTTGCATGCTCATGCAACAGGTGTCTGCCATCAACCATTTGTCAGAAACTACTAAACTATTTTAAATTTACTACTAGCATCTAGATGGCAGGACATGTCCTCAATACTTAATATGGACATACAAAATTTAGAACACTATGAACAAATAAGTAAACCAGAATACAATTCTATATTATGAAGTGTAGAAATTTGTGTACTAAATTTGGGACGCCATGAGAGCGAAAGGGTTAAACGGAATTCAAGGAAATATTAAATCTATTTTCAAAAGTTTTTCCTTTAAATTTCATAAATTTTTTTATTTCAACAGCACCAGCTTATTAGCGCTCCGACTATTCCGTTATTTTGCCAAATAACTTCTAAACGGCGCAAAATACGAAAAAAGAAAAATGCAAGATACCAAAAGTTTAAGAAAAGAAAATGGAAGTTAATTAAAAAAAACAGTGTCTTTAAAGTTTTCATGATCCCTAAAAAAGTACCACTCTGTAGATTGTTGCAAAAATTAGTAAAGCTGTTTTGTAGAGACCGTAACAAATGTAAATCAACTATCTTTAAAAACATAAAATACATGGAAAAAACAAAACAAATTGAAAATTCAAGACCCTATATCTCACTTCCATATTTTACTAATATTTGCCTTATCACAACAAGCTGAAAATCAGCAATTGATACTTTTTCTCAGCAACATCCATTAATAGTGCATGAGAATTTATTATGGTAAGATCCAGAAAATGGAAAAAAGGCCATACCATTTAACCGATTTGAGAGCAGTTTCTATAGAACTTATAAGCTGCAACATCGGCCCAGGCCAATTGCTGGCATAATACAATTAGCTGGGGTTGTACTTATTGACCAGTAGCTCAGTTAGCAGGTCGTGAATAAGGGCTTAGATTGATTTGAGTTCTCACCAAAATCTAGGCTGGGTGCCAGGACTTTTGTAAGTACCAAATAATTAAAAGTTTACTTTAAAAGGTAAAGATAAAGTTAAAACTTGAATTCTGTTGGGAAGGAAGTCGAATAAAAAGATATTATTTAATAAAAAGTATAATAAAGATTGGTATTAAAAATGTACAATATTTACATTGGCTCAGATGGCCTCTTTTTAGTAAAAAAAAATCTAGGTGTGGTTGAAGACCAACAAACTAACCACACAAAAAAATGATATGATGTTATTAAAAGAGAAAAAAAAGATTGATCTCTTACAACTTTCTTGTGACCAAATATAAACGTTTACTGGGGGCAAAGATTTTACGTAACTACAAACGAGTTGTCCAGCGAAGAATCCACCAACGGCTAAGCTCTTAATGGGTTCGGTGTCAGTTTGAATCACCACTGTCAGTACTGCAGTTTCCCTTGAGACGAAATGCCAGTTGTATAAAATATCGATTTCTTGCTCCACCCAATATATAATGATCAGTTCGATCTACCAGTTATCCTCTTTTCTTGGTCCAGGTATTAACATAAAAAGGGGAGAGTTTTATGAGATCAGTATTATAGGCAAAACAAAGTAAAAAGCTGTGACGTTTGATTTGTCCAGCTATGTAGACAAAATATGAGAGTTAACACAGATTTACAGAGTAAATTGCAAACTAAACAAACTAGGATCGGTATCCCACAATATTTTAGGAAGTTGAAGACTTCAATAAAAGTTATGTTAAATAGAAAAAATACTAGTCCACAAATAAACTAGGTGTAGCTATGATAATAAACAAACTGAAATAGGTATTCACTATATGTTAAAATATTCTTTACTAAAAAGAAGGTAATCTTCAAGGAAATAGAATTTAGAATGTCTGTATACAGACAGACAACTAGAAAAGATAACGTAAATAAATATTTGCTAAATATAAAACAATATGATAATTTTCAAATTGAAAGTATATAGCTTGACTATATGTTTACTGCAGATAATTAAAAGTTAATCAATTGCCAGATAACTAGGCAGGTATCTTTGCCAGAGAATTAGGCAAGGCTCCACTAGAGCAGCGGTCCCGTACTAAGTAAACGTTCAAGTGAGCATTCGATATTTTAAATTTAGAAAAACCTTACGTTTCTGAGATCTGGTTGATAAATATATGCACTGGTATAAAATGATCCACCAGAAAACAAATGCACCACAGATAATTTTCACAAAGGTTATAAACAAATAGGTTTAGTCCAAAAAGGTGTACCAATCTCCAAATGTCACCAGTCACCACTGTTCACAGTTAATATAAAAAACGAGTACATTCTTTGAATTAAATCTATGGTAATTAGCTACCTACTACACACAGGTATAAATAACTGAAGTTGCGAATAAACCTAACGATAAACATGTTTCTTTGGACCTAATAAACATATAAAAAAATGTATAAAACTTGAAAAAATAATAAGAATCAACGTGTAAGATTTGTTTAAATTTAAAGCAAAACCAATTTTCGTTTGGTTTTGGTAATTTGTTCAAACAGCTGCATTCCTTGTGAAACCAAGTTTACAATGAGTCACATCTAATAGAATTATTAATTACTTCTTCATTGCGTACCTTGCAGAATCATTTGACATTTCTCAGCTTACAAATATTTTTTTTCATGCGAGGAAAATGCATTCTTGGTCAAATATATTTCGACTTCTCTAAAAGAAATTTCATGTTCTAATATAATACAGTCTTAATTCATTTCATTCAGGCAACTCACATTTTTTAACTTTTTTTTTTCGTATAATGTCACATTAACAAAATTATCATTACTAAAAATGCGAAGCAAAATAATTTTACGGTGCAACACTGGTGTCTTGTTCTTAAATTGTACTCCTCTACGATTTTTTTCAATCCTATGATTACAGTAATTTCCCTGCGAATATCTTTGTACTTTCATTTTAATACTCGCAATGTTTTCAATAGTTGCTGGTAAAATTTTGACATCATTTCCTCAATTATTTATTAGGGTTTCTATATTTTTAATGTTTTGTTCATTTTTCTTCAATGTAACTTGTATTTATAATACTAATTTTCACTTTTTCATCTTTGGTTTCGCCTGTGATTGTATCAGTTGTGTTGTATGCAGTAAAAACTTTTTGGTAATGTTGGCGAAGTAGTAAAATATCAGTAAGGGGGGAACAGTGGCTCCCAGTCAGTATTGCTTTAAGGTGTACTGAGCTGGTGTCAGACGTGACTGCGTGGCCTTTTAGCAGTCTTTTTGCACAGGCTTGTTATGTCTACCTAATTATTTTTTCCCTATGTATCATAAATTTGTGATCGATAACCTGTTAATTTATGTATATGACTACTAAAATAAATAATGTGTTATTATATTATTATGTTTATGTAATAAAAAAAGTATGTAAATGGTAGATATACAATATATTTATAAAATGTTAGTTTTTTTACTGTCCTGTTCGCCTGCTTAGATATCCAACCGCATTTCCAAGAACAGGTAGTAGTGCAATAACTAAAAATTGGTGTTTTTATTTAACGAATCTACAACTTTGTGGGCCTTCTGGAATGAAAAACTTTATGCTGCATTAGAAAAGGATTTATATTTATACTGCACACCTAGAGTATTGTAACTAATAAATGTATTTCTGTCTTTAAAAGTTGTAAGTTATACATAGGTATTAGATAATATTAATCTTGGTCCCAAACATGCTTTTAGGCCTTATACAGAAATTTCGTGTAAGAGTTTGGGATTTATTAGTAGCTAAATGTTTGTTAAAATTTTGAGTAAGATGGATATAAGATTGTACAAGAAAACTACAGCATCGCCCATCAAGATGTCAGCATTTATGGCGGATCATATTCTAGTAATGTTACGAGCACGTTTTAACACTATGGATGTATCTATGTATGGGGTTAATATTTGGTGAGCACATTGTTTCAAGAACGGAGAAAGTGTGATTGTTTCAAGAACGGAGAAAGTGTGATAAGTTGGGATAATTCCCTAATGTATGAAATTTGCATGAGAACAATTGAGGGGCTCAATGCAATAACCCGGCAAGTCCACCGAGTCAAAATGTTCAGGAAACAAAGAAAACTGTTAACATGAAAAAAAATAGAGAATGGTATTTTTGTTAATATCTCTGTATGAAAGTGAACTCAGGTAAATGGTACTTATATTTCAGAGTTTTAAAAACAAAAAATACCAGAAATATAAGAAAAAAACTCATGGACTTGCCTGGTTATTGCATAGTATTCCGAACAAAAATCCAAGATATTGATGAAAAATAGAAAAAAAGTAAAACACTTAGGTCTTGGGTCACAATAACTTTAATAACATACTATATTTTTGTCTAAGATTATAAAGTATCAACAAAGTTCATCGATTCATCACTACTGAATTCTGACACCGAAGTGACATTGTCAAGTTCCAAAGAGCTTTGGTGATAATCGGCAATACCTTTATAGAACCACAAGTCGCATTTGGGTACATAATGTTCAGCTAGGGTCATTACGTGTTCATATTTATTTTTTTTAACTTTTTTCTCTGTAAATATAACTTGATCATTATTCGGTAATGACGGTTTTTCTAAATTTTTTTGTTAATTATTTGAAACTCATATCGAACAAAAGCTGTTGCTGACTCACAACATTCCAGCAGCGTTTCCAGATCACGTATATGGTACTTCATTAGTCTATATTTTGACAAAGTGAATTTTTGATTTTTTTTAGAAGGGTTTCGCACAAAAAAAGTTTTCAAGTGATGTTTGAAATTAAGGAGTATGTTTTGAGTTACAGCTACAACCTTGAAGTTCTTACTTGTTCCCTCAATGATTTTTATATAATCATTTGGTAAATAAATTTTGTCAAACTTTTTTCTTTTTTATTTCAATCGCCCCAAAACTGCGATCACAGGGCAGAAAGCTGTGGCCCGGTTCTGGGTATCTGTGTTGTATAGATTTAAATCGTCCAGTATCAACAAGAGTAGTTAAAAATTGCAACAACATATAATTTTTATTTTGTGACAAAGATCCGAAAATATATATACATCACTAACTTCTGGTCAAATGTATGTATTGAAAAAATGAAGAAGGAAACTGGCTACTTCATTCTGGCCTTTGCCACCTACGGTTTCATCGTATACGTAAAAATAGTTTTGACCACTACTACCGACATGAACACAAAAGTTAAAGACCCATAGCTGTATTTTATAAAACACCTCTCCACTTGAACAAACTGGCAAAGGCATATTTTGTTGAAAATCAAAGGTGATTACTTCCACTGTCGGAGCAGTCTTAGCTAAATTTGTGGCAGTTTTCATTTCAGAGTAAAATCATTCAGCTTTTCTTATGTGCAGAAACTTTTCGGTTTCCAAGGCAACTCTTTCGGTGTCAGAGTCAGCAGAATTTATTTTATTCAATAATTTGTCACACTTTTGACAGGTATCAGATTTGGGTTTTCCAAAACTTATTTTAAAATTTTCTGCGAAATATTTCCTGTAAAATACATACTTTACGATAGGCTCATTTTCTTTATTATCTTGAGCAAGATATTGGGCAGGCTCGTATGTTTGCAAATACAACTCATGCATCTTAGATATATTCAGTAAAGGTGATAAGTAATAGTGCTATAATGGGATTTGTATCTCGGGAAACTCAAAATGTGTTCCCGTATCTGGGCAATAATGTCACCTGGGATTTTATTTGGCCTAGTTTCATGTCTTCCCCTTCTGTGGAGTGTTGTTTTGACAGGCTAGGTTTTTCTGTAGTCTCTCGAGTCTACTTTTGCCTAATCCGTGGAGGGATAAAAAGTCTTGTTGACATATTTTTTCTTCTTTGCCAGCTAGCTGAATCTAAAAAATGATGTTAACCCTTTCAGTGCCAATTCTAAAGGTGATCACAAAAAATTGTTAGTCCATGTTCAACATAATAAATTATTCATGTTTATGAAAAGTTAAATATCCCCTCCCTTTTCGATTTTTGTAGTATCCTACATAAGGGACTAATCCAGTTTACTAAAATTAACAAACGAAAAAATAAAAATATGTATTTATTTGATTACAAAAATTAATTTATATTTCAAAACATGAAACTATATATCGTCTCCTTGGTACTATAACTGGATAACTCCAAATTCTGAGTTTAGAGATAAAGGGCATTTAAGATTTGAATCATTAGAATAAGTAAGCTTTTGCAAATATTTTATTCTATTTATTTTTAGATGATCAATATTTTCTCTCTAAATGATATATTTGATGGGAAAAAAAGATATATTTTTTAGGAAAAAAAAACATCATTTATTGAGTTACCTACATGTTGCATGAAAAAAATGATACCAAAACTAAAGTTATCTAAAAATCAAATGATAAATTTTAGTCAACAACGAAGTTTCGAGCGTAACAATTAGAAGGAAAATAACATATTGGTTACATCCTTTATAAACATGTTTAGTCGGAGTCCCCTTCTTCATCGACAAGATCCCTTGCTCTATTGTCATGAGGTAAATTATAATAAAACGGTTTATAGGAGTCACCCAAAGCTGGTGGTTTCAAGGTGAATAAGGAAGTTAAGTTATTATATTTGGCATTAGAAATAGGCATAGGCCCTTTATAAAGCAGTTGTAAGGTTGAGGCAGGATTTTGCGAAAGCGTTTAGATTTTTTATTAAAATTTAAAAATCTAAAATCTTTCACGTCATAATTTTCTTTAAAACCCATTATGAATGGTTTTGACTTTGTGAAGCTCATCCAACATATTTTCTGCCAACGAACCGGCTTATTGTCTTCATCCAATTTTCTTACAACCATGTTGTTATCAACAAACTTTTTAAAATCGTAAAGATCTTGTTGGTTGAGATCATGGACGAGATAAGCCTTATCTCCTTTTCTTCTAGCACTGCGAGCTATTGTCTTCCAATCCTCTAGCCATAAAGCTTTTCCTACTCTTCTGCTCTCTAGCAATTGATGAATGCATGGAGTCACACTCCATTTCGCTATGACCTACCACCAAAAATTTTAAATTGACAGTTTGAAGGTGTGGTATCTCCAGAATTATTGACAAAAACATGGCGGCAACAAATTTATTCAAATTTTGTCCACCACATCTATCACTAAAAAAAGTGACTTCGGTGACAGTATCCGGTAATGCCTTTAAATATTTACGAAGACAGCTAGCCATCTCGCAACTACCCCTACCACCCTCACATTCATGCCATATAAAACAATCACCCTGTTTGCTTATTACATTGTAAATTGTGAAGTTGTAGGTAGCAAGTCTACGTCTGTAAAAAAAGTGTGTTATTAGTTGGATCAGTAGGAACAAGTAAAACCTGTTGTAGATCAAAATTTGCACAAATATAATGGTTTTCTGAATTTTCTGCAATGGATTTGTCTTTTCTTTTCTTCTCTCAAGCACTATCTTTAATAGCTATATGCTCATCGTATTCATTCCGTAAAGACTCCTTTGTAAGCCATACACAGTCGACATTGGTCTTTCTTTGGACGATAGAATCCGAGGTTGTAATTTTCTGAAAATAATCGCCTATAGCCACTTTCGAGTACGCCCTCTCTATTTTCACGTATGCAAAGCTCAGAATATAAGCTGTACATGAATGTAATATTTACAAAAAAACACTTACAAACAATACGTTAAATACAACGATGCCATATCTGCTATCCACGATATACAAATGTGAAAATGAACTTGCAAGAAGTAGGTAACTCGACTTATCTAGTTGTTTACTTATGACGAGCGTCCATAAATTGTAGTGCAAAACTGGATAACTTAAGATACCTACTTTTAGAAGTGAAAAATTATGAGATTCTAAACATGCCTACGTTTGGATACTCTGGTAGGAGACTTTTTGATTAAGATATCAGTTACCTACTTATAGCAGCAAAAAGATTAGTAACAAAATAGACATATCCAGTTGTTAACTCAAAACCGATAAAATTCGAGTTACCTACTTATAGTACCAAGGTGACGATATAATAGAAAACTAAGAACAATGAAATTTTTTAAAACAATTTCTGCCTTTCAGGAAGCATAAATGTACTTTACACTTTTCACAAAATACGTGTGTTTTTTCTTTACAACCCTCCAATTTGCATCTTGAGTTGTTTTTGTTTTCATCATATTTCGGAAAATGATGATAACCGTCATATCTTGAAACTCTGACAGGTCTCGACTCGTATCTGTGCCTTTTAGATGGTTCTACAAAATTGTCAGTAGATGAAGGTCTGCTCCTTTTTTGGAGGTCTCTTAGTATGTATAAGATGTTCCGCTACAGACTGACGAAAAGCTAACAAGCCAAGTATTTTCTGTTTGGAAACTCCCAATTGCGAAGCTTCCTTTTTATATTCTAGCCAGGCATTTACTAATCCCAGATCTACCGCATGTGTAATGAGTTATTGTCCATTTTCTGGATCTAACGTACGAGCGATAGATACTCAACAAGAAATCATGTTTATCTACCCCTCCCATGCTGCTGTTATACCTTCTTACAGATTCTGGCCTAGGTATTTGAATATACTTATTTTCCTTTTTATCCCACCTCTTACAGAAGTCCTTCTCTCCAATACCAACAAAATTTGATCCCATTATAACAGGTTTATTGTCATACCACTTCGTAATGACTATAGCATCCTTACTAATGCATTCTGCTGAGGCCCCTCTTCCTTTTTTCTTCAAATTCTTATCACTAGGCAGTTTCGGGCATCCAAAACGATTGGTTCTAATTGTTCCTACTGCAAATATTGACTTGGATGCAAGATACTGAAATATATGGTAGGAACTAAAATAGTTGTCAAAAAATAAGGCGTGATTTGGTTCAGTGATTCGTTCTGAAAGCTGCATCACTACAGCAGCGGATGCACCAAAGTGCATGTATACTGGTTTTATTTCTGTGGTCGATCCCTGGTAAATAAAAAAATCGTAAATCATGCCACTTTTTTAAGCCAACACGTAAATTTTTATGCCCCATTTTTTGGGTTTGTTTTTGACATATTGCTTTATGTTCAACCTTCCTTTAAAATGAACAATTTGTTCGTCAATGCACATGTTGCGCTCTAATGGCAGTTCGTGGTATATTTTTCTTAGTGCATCATATATATACCGGACCTTCCACAACCTATCCGTATTGGTAGCTTCCCTACTAGTTACATCAACCAAATGTAGAGTCTTCCTCAGTTTATAAAACCGTTTCAAAGCCATATTCTCTTTTATTATTTTGATACCACATGTAGAGCTCCAATACATTTCAACTCTAGGAAATTGTAAATTGCCCATAACAACATGGATACCAATAAATTTCTTTACCTCATCCATATTTGTTGGCGAAAATCTAGGAATGTTTTTCTGAATAGCATAAAGATTCGTCATATTGACCATTTCTTCGAATACACTATCTGAAATGTATTGTTGAAAAAAATGTACTGGAGCAGGCAACGCAATGACTGCCTCAGGTAAGGAATTTTGATTATGCCAGCGAACAATTCGTGTTTCATACTGTGCTTTAGTCATCCACACAAGGAAAATTTTTATATATTTCTTGAAATGTGTGTTATTCTCGTCGAGGCAGTGTCACAGCCTCGACGAGAATAACACACATTTCAAGAAATATATAAAAATTTTTCATTTCTGTATGCGCCGGTATAGTGAGTATTTTTCAATAAACTCAATATTATAGTTACGAAGTATGTTCCTGCCATTATGTTTTTATGCACGAGAAACACTAAATTTTAATTGCCCTGAGGATGGTAATAAATTATACCGAAACGTCGGCAAGTAAATAGAAAAATGTTTAAAAAATTGTTAGGTACTGATTTAATCAAGTTATGAACGTAATTAAAATGGTTCAAAACAATTTGAAGTTCACAAGTTTATTGAATAGAAAATGTACACTTGCTAGTCTTACTTGCTAATACAGATGTTGATGTAGAACTGACTTATCTAATTAGTGGCTCTTATTTATATAAAACTGTTATCTATAATTTATTTTATGGTTGACGTCAATCAGGTCACATAACATATTATATTATGCAGAACAGGAACTAATTAACATAAAAAATAAGGAGGCCCAGGTTGGGTTCAATGGTGTAACTCCTCCCCTCTTAGAACGGAAGGTGGGTGCCAATAAGTTGGGAACCACCTGGAGTTGTAGTTGTAAGGGTTGATCCATTGGGGGTTGATCCATTGGAAAGAGGTGAGTCATCGGAAGGTTCAATTGTAGCCTGCGGATGAAGGTGAGTGTTCTTGAAGCGGACGGTAAAACGCTGTAGTGGTTTTCGTCGATATATCCATTTGATGAGGATGACTAAAATTAGCACTAGTAAAATTGCTAAAATTATCCATGTATAATTGACTGATAGGTGTGCTGGAAGATCCTTGATAGTAACTTGGTGGAGATTATTGATTTGTGAATTTGTCAAGTGAAGATCGTGTAATGATGGAATGGAAATATCCAAAAGTGGAACAGTGTCCAAGGAAATATTTGGTAAAAGAAAAGTAGTTTTTGAAGAAAATGGTGTTTCATATAGGTATGATTGATTGTTAATAAGGAATTCACAATGTGGTGTTAACGCCACTCGTGTGTTCTGGTATAAAGTCTTATACATGAATGTTTTTGGATGACAGGTATACTCGACTGTGGTAACTGCATCAATGATAATGGCGTACTCCGTTGTGGAAAGTTGTTCGACATGTGGAGTTTTCAAGTGGATTTGTGAAAGGCGACAGTAGGCATCTGCTGGTCGGCGTCTCAGGAGTTCGACGAAGCAATCTTTGGAATTTTGTAGATGGTCTTCTAAGTAGTATGAATCTTCCACTGCTACAGGTAGTTTATCAGACCATTGGTAATTGTCTTGATTGTCAATAGTTAGGAATTGTTTGGGTGGAATAATGGTATAATTTTTTATTGGAACAGGGATAACTTGTAGGATAGATAAGGATGTTTGTGGTGTTAAGATTGGTACTGCTATAGCAATATAAATGATATTCTCTTTTTGTGAAAAGTATGATTTAACAACTTGATAAAAAGAATAGGCGTGTTTGAATTTCAAAATACTTGTTTTAGGATATAATAATCGTAAATTATGCAAAATTGTGGTAATGTCCATTGTATTCAAGAGGAATGGACTTACTGTCTCTAATCGCAGGAAAGTGATAGTTTGTTGTATTTGTTGAAAGTAGTATAGAATTAATTCGAATTGATTTATTATGACTTGTCTTTGAAAATTTGTGTCTAGAGTGGTATGTAAATGTTGTAAATTTTCTTTTAATTTTTTATGATTATCTAAAATTCTGGTCATTAATTTATTTGTTTTATTTGCGAATGAAGATAGTAAAGATGTACGTAAATTTAATTCGTGAGTTAGTGTTTTCTCGTTTGTGAGAAGCACATTAAGCTTTGTTTCGAAATTGCTAATATCATCTTCTGTTGCTGTACCGAAAAGAGATTTTTCCACGGTGCCTACAAAATTGAATAACCCTCGTTTAGTCCTAGTTTGTTCTGAAAAACGTCGGGGAATTAACTTCTTGTATTCCTCGTTAATTACATGTTCTAAGTTTTCTGCTTGATTGAACAGCGACATGTCAATTTTCCGGTTTATTTTCCCGTTATTCTGGAATTTGTCTATCTGATAAGTGTCATTTAGCATGATTATAGTGTCATAAAATGTGTTGACTAGAGGTGTTAAATCTAATTTGTGAATGAAAGTGTGGTAGTGACTAATTAAGTGTACGTTTGTTCCCTGTGTAACGAAAATTGTGGGGTGTGTTACGGGGTCGAAGGTTATATCGCTTGTGACTATCTTGACTAGTTGAAGGAATATTTGAAGGAATATTAGGATGAGGACTGGTACTAATATTGATGTCATTGTTGTTGTTTTTAGTGTTGTCAGTGTCAGAATTGGTGTTTTTAGTGTTGTTGTCAGTGTCAGAATTTGTGTCCTGTAACAAAGTGTCAGTGTTAATGTTTATTTTGCGTTGTCTTTGTATTTTGTTTTTATGAATTGTACCCGATGTGGTGGTGAGTGTAATGTCATTATCTGAAATGGCGTGTGCTTTTTTGAACTTAGGTAAGTGTTTCGCTAGTCTATTTCCGGTACGGATGTAGACAGGTTGATCGGGTTGGATTGGTTCAGGGTCGTCAAGGGTAGTATTTCTGTGAGAAATAACATTGTCTTTGTTTGTTTGAATTTTATCTTTTGTTATGTTATGTAGTTTTTGCATATTTTTCTGATGTTCATCAACGTATTGTGAGATTATCATTTGCGGAGTCATGTCGTATGGACTTGTTCGTGGTCCATGAATGATTTCAAAAGGTGTCATGTTTGTAACCGAATGAATGGAGTTGTTATAAAGCATTACCGCGAGTGTCATCAGATATTTGATAGGTTTTTGGTGTTCTGTTCGTAAGCATCGAACTGAGTCAGCTAGGGTTGAATGAAAACGTTCAACGGGAGAGTTAGAATTTGAATGATATGGTGTCGTAAAGTGCAGATTAATGTTATGAAGATGACAGAAATCTTTGATCAACTGATTGTTGAATTCAGTACCATTATCAGAAGTTATTTGCGTGGGGATTCCCATGTGTGAGAAGAATTGAAGTAAATTCTCCATTATGCATGTACCGTTTTTATGTTCAAGATAATACGCTTGTCCAAATTTTGAAAAAGGATCTAAGATGGTTAGAAAGGCTTCCTGATTAATGAAAAAGGTGTCAATATGAACATTTTCAAATGGTTTAGATGGTGTATGTGTAATTTGGAATTTGATTTTCTGTGGTTTTCTGTCATATTTAGAGGTTAAACATGTGTTGCAAGTGTTGACAAAATTGGTCACATCTTTTTGGATGTTAGGCCAATAATATGTTTTTTGAATTGATTTTGTGGTTTCTTTTATTCCTCTATGACAAGTTTTACCTTGGTGATGGTATTTATTGATCTTGTTTTGTTCGTTTTCATTTGTGATATCTTCTACTAAGCGGTTTGAAATGACAATTTTATTTGTACGATGGTAAAGCAAAGAAGTTCTTAAGATTCGAGTAATCTTGCGTTCGAGAGAAGGTGTTGAAAATTTTATACAGGTATTTCCATCAATAGAGATAAATTGTTTTAAAAATTTAAGAACACCGTCGTCATCAAGCTATGAGTGCAAAGTAATGCGATGACGGACGTTATTGAAAATTGTGTGTGAATCGCAAATTTCACTTGGTGTAGTGTTGGATTCTGTAATTAGTATTTGGTTTTTGTATGAGTTAAGTGGTTGTTCAGTGTATGGTAGAGTGAAAATAGGGTCCTCATGAGCTGTATGTTGTGTTTGAGTGTCCATGGTATTTTCATTTTCAATGTTATGTACAATTTGATCAATATCGTTGGTGGTATTTTCATTAAGGATTTCGTCTATTAACTGATCTAATTCGTCGTCAATTTGAACTTGCGTGCTCAAATTATCGTCAACTTCGTTAATGTTACAATCTTCTATCCTAATTTGATCGGTAGCGTTGCAATCGTCTATCTTAATGCGACTTAACGCGTCAGCGACTTTGTTTTGTGAACCTTGTTTGTAACGTACTTCATAGTCAAATTCTTCTAGTTTTAATTTCCATCTGACTAGTTTCGAATTTGGTTCTTTTAATGAGAATAGCCATTGTAGTGGTTTGTGGTCTGTGTAAATAGTGAATTTAGTCCCGTATAAATATGGTCGAAATTGTTTGCATGCCCAGACAATTGAGAGTAAATCTTTCTCGATGGTGGAGTAATTAATTTCGGCTTGATTTAATGTCCGAGAGGCATAAGAAATAGGCTTGCCATGTTGCGAGAGTACTGACCCGATTGCGAAATTTGACGCATCTGTCGTAACGTCGAATGATTTAGAAAAGTCTGGGTAACATAAAATGGGGCTGTTAATTAATAAATTTTTACAATTTTGAAAACAATCTATATAGTCTTTAGTTAATATTATTTTCGCGTTTTTCTTTAAACATTGAGTCATTGGTTTTGTGATTTTTGCAAAGTTATTAATGAATTTACGGTAATAGCCTAAAATTCCTAAAAAATGCTTTTATTTCTTTAGTCGTTTTGGGGATGGGATAATTTTGAATAGTTTTTATTTTATCAGGGTTGGGTTTTATTCCATCACTCGTGATGATATGACCAAGAAAAGCGACTTCTTTTCGTAAAAATTCGGATTTATCTAACTGAATTTTTAATTTGTTTTTTCGAAAAGTTTCAAAGACCAATTGTAAATTTTGAATGTGTTCTTGTAATCCGTTTGAAAAGACAATGACGTCATCCATGTATATCAAGCAAATTTTATTTTGCAATTCCTTAAGGACGTTGTCCATACATCGCTGAAATGTAGCTGGGGCGTTTTTTAGTCCAAAGGGCATTCGAATAAATTCGTAATGACCGTTGTCGACTGAAAAAGCTGTTTTCTCGATTGAGTCCGGAACATGTCTTTAATTTGTCGTTGTACTTCATCTTTATGTACGTAAGGGTAACGGTAGCTTTTTGTGTAAATGGGTGAGCTGTCTTTAGTTTTAATTTCGTGTTTAACCGCATTTGTGAAAGTAAGATGGTCGTCTGGTTTTTGAAAAATGTCAGTGTAATTTTTGCACAGTTTAAATAATTGCGTTTTTTCCTCTTTATTTAAGTGATCTGTCCGTAGAAGAGAATCTAATTGTGATGTGACAATATTTTCGTCTGGTGTTGTTAATGAGTATTTATAAGTTTTATAATTTGCTAAATCTGAAAATCGTAAATTGCTAGGATCAAAAGAAATTGGTTGTGAATTATAATTATGTACTTCAAAAGTTAAAACGTTATTTTGCACTGAACTGATCATTTCTGGAATGTAAAAATTTTTATCAGAAATTTCATGAATAAATAATTCCGTATTATCTGGAAGATTAATTGCTGTTTTTACTTTATGTATTTCATTACCCGGAACTACTATCAAAGGTTTTTTAAATTTAATGGGTATTTGACATTGATCGTTAAATAACATATTGCTTTCAAATGAGATAATTAATTTTAATTTCTGAATATCTTCGAGGCCTAAGGCACCATCAAAATATTCATGAAAGTCGTATAAAATGACATTAAAATTCTGTTGTGAATTAAAATCGGGAAATGAAGGAATGTTCGCTTGTTTATTAACTATGATTTCTCCTGTGCCGGTTTTGATTCTAACTGGGTCATGACGAATATATTGTGGGCAGAATGTTTCTATAAGTGAAGGTTTTAAAATCGTTTTTGAACTGCCTGTGTCTAGTAAAAGTTTAATAGGTGGGTATTGCAATTGTATATAAGGTAGCGAGTTTGTCGTAAAGATTGTATTACATTCGATTGTTGTGTTATACGTATCTATACCGGGTGATCGTCCGGAGGCTGTTCCGAAAAATTTTCTCGTTCTTGTCGTTCGAGGTCTAATCGTGCGAGTTCCTCTGCTATTTCTGCGTCCCAGTCTTCCTCTTCTACTTGTGGTGGAAAGAATTCTTGCAGATCTTGTCGTGCGAAATTGTCAAATGTTTCGTCGAGTCTGCTTGGTAGGGGTTGACTTGTAGTAGGGTCGATAGTGTAATACTGCGGTGTTATATCAGCTTGAGTGTGGTGTATTTCTTCGGTTCTTCGTGGAAATGTTCTAAAAGGTTGTCCTGTGGTTCTGTTAATAGATGATGTCTCCATGGGTGTAGGACGAGATGGATTCCTGAACTGTTGTTGTAATGTTCGGTTTATCGTGGAGGTTTCCATTGGTGTAGGACGTGTTGTATTTCGTGGGTAGACGATTTGTTGTCTGAATGGGTTTAGTGGTAATGGTCTAGTCATGGGAGAATTTTGTCTTTGGTTGTTGTAATGTTGGAAATAATTTGGTTGGAATGGTGTGCGTGATTGAAAAGGTGTGTGTGATTGAAACGGTGTGTGTGTGTGTGATTGAATCATATTGCGAGTCTGAGGTGGTTTAGTTACTGAACTATGAGAAGTTGAATTGACTGTTTTATTGTAAGTAGAGAATTGTTCTTCTCTGGAAACAAAAGATATGGCATCCAAAAGATTATCGATCTCTTTTGTTCGTACCATTTGTTTAAAATTCAAAGGCAAATTTCTAACATATGTATCTAGACTTAATCTTTGATACACGTGACTCATTGCTTCTTTTACCGTAAAAGGTTCAGCAGATTGTCGTAACTTAGAAATCAAGAGTGATTGATAGCCTAATATTTTATTACCGAAGGAAGTTAAAGATTCTTTTCTGGGGTCAATATTTAAATGGATTAGTTCAGTTTGTAAAGTGGGCAAATCTCTTGCGTCACCGAAAGTACTTACTAGAACTGATTTAATATCTGTCCAGTCATTTAATTCTAATCTAGCTGAAATGTTAATTTGTGCTTGACCAAATAGTTTACTACGTATAGCTCTCAAAACGAATTTGTCTTGTAAGACACTTTCTCCTGTAGCGTACGTTTCTACTAGCTCATCGCATGCAGAAATGAAATCATTTAAAACGGATGGAGTGCCATCGAATCTAGGTATGACATCCACAAACATTTTAAAGAGTTGAAAGTTAGGTGCATTTGCACTTGGAGCAATTAAATTTGGAGAAGTCATTTCGAATTAAATTCTAATTAAAGATTTGTAATTAATTATAATGTTTTTCAACTTGTGAAAAAATTAAATAAATTTTTAAAAAGATTTGTATTAAATATGAAAGGTATTTGTAATGGTTTTCAACTTGTGAAAAAGTTAAATAAAAGTTTGTATTCAACTTGTGAATAATAAAAAAAAATTGTATTCAACTTAAAATAAAATATTCTGAAATTCTTAGCCTATATAAGTTTCTGATATACAGTCAAAAACTTATAAAAATTAATTCTGATATTCGTTCAAAATTAATTAAATACTTTGATTTGCATTCAAAGGAGTTCTACACACCAATCTTAACAAAGGGAAAAGAAAAATGGAAGGACGCTTACTATTGACTTGATGTCTTCTTGTGGAGTCTTGATGGTTGAAACCAAGAGGCTGAATCTTCACCAATCTACAAATTTTTCTTCAAAAAAATTCTCCTGATTACTTTGATTGCCCGACTCACTTTATCCTACCGACTGCGCCAGTTATGAACGTAATTAAAATGGTTCAAAACAATTTGAAGTTCACAAGTTTATTGAATAGAAAATGTACACTTGCTAGTCTTACTTGCTAATACAGATGTTGATGTAGAACTGACTTATCTAATTAGTGGCTCTTATTTATATAAAACTGTTATCTATAATTTATTTTATGGTTGACGTCAATCAGGTCACATAACATATTATATTATGCAGAACAGGAACTAATTAACATAAAAAATAAGGAGGCCCAGGTTGGGTTCAATGGTGTAACTATCAGAACCACTATCACTTTTAGAATCCGATCCACTCTCACTATCTGATCCTATAGGGATTATGAATCTTTCTGTCAGTTCTTCCATATGCTGATCATGTTCCAAGTACTTATTTTCGAGATTAGTAACATGTTTCACATATTTTGTCCAGTCCGATGAACTGACAGAAGCAATGGCTTCTATGGTCAATTCATTTGGGACTTTCAAAGTGAATTGTTCTTGGGTATTGTGGCTCCGAATAAAGTACTTAATTTGCGCCCAAACCATTTCAATAGGGTTTAGGTCGCACATATAAGGAGGCAAGCGAAGTGGAGTGTGTCCATTATCTTTAATTAATTTGTCAATTTTATCTTCTAAAACAGAATGATATGGCGCATTGTCCATCACTATTACCGAATTTTCAGGAATGTTTGGCAACAATTTTTCGGTAAGCCATTTAGTGAAATTATCATGGTTCATTTGGCCATGATAGTCTCCAGTTGCTTGTCCAACCTTAAAAATTAGGTCTGCATTTATAACAAATCCATTCTCGGAACCAGCATGCACTATTATAAGTCGACCTAAATAAAGAATATGTATATAAGTATATTTTTGGAATCGAAAAGCAAAAAAAAAACAAAAATATGGACTCATGAAGTAATCATAATATATATCTATTATATAATTAGAATAGGTTTTCTAATTGCCATATCATTGATGTAGAAAAAGTATATATTTCTTCAATTTTCAACAAGCGTCTTTTCGAGAACCCCAAAACGTTATATTTAATATTTATTTTATTAATAAAGTTTAACGTAATACATACCTGTAGAGCTTATGTTACTAACAACACCAAATACTGATTCACTCTGCCAGCATTTTTTTAAAAGTAAGGTCGTTATCCACCCAAGTTTCATCCAAATAAATTATATTTTTATTATCTGCCCTGAAATTTCTGATATCTCTGATATATTTATATCGCCAGTGGAGAATATTCGGCTCTTCCATCAGAATTTTCCTCTTATTTTGAGATTTTCTCCAATGAAATCCGTTTGCCTTTAAAAGAAGTCTTAAGGAGTCTCTACCATATGGAAAATCCATCTTTTCTCTTAATTTAATTAATAGTTTTCTAGTGGTTGGAACAACTTTCAGCTCCAAATAAAATTCCTCAATCGTTCGTCTGATTATGGAAAAATCAAAATTGTCCACTTTGTCAATGATTGAGGGGCGAGGCCTTTTCTTTCCTGGAGATCACAATGGTTTTTGAGGATCGTTTCTCATTCGCTCTTCATCTTCCTTCCTAATTCGGGCAATTGTACTACGTCCTACACCGGTATATAATGCAGCTCGTTCTGTTTTTGATGTGATTGGCAATTTGAATGCTTTATTTGCTGCCTCTTTATCGCATATTTTAATGACATTTGCAATTATCTCTCGTGCTTCGTAATGCAAAGTTTTACCACGTTGTCTCTTCATCGTACGCCACGGTCATACGGCACTGTTGTACTCACTAGTAAGATGTACTGTTGCAGGTAAGTAAAAGTTAAAGGTAAAGTCTGTTTGAAAATAATGACTCAGTCGGCAACTGTTTTATTTGTAATTCTTATCCCATATGCAAAAAAACGGATAAAAAAGGTCATACCTAATTGGTCAACTAAACGCTATTAAGTAAAACTATTGGTCCATTTTGCAATGCAATGTATCATATGCAACCAATAGTTACTCATCGGTGTTTTACAATTGGAATTAATAACAGAGCAGTACCGACTGTGTCTTACATCTTCAGCCAGACTAAGTAAAACTTTTATTATGTAACCAAAGTCAGTTTGAAATGTATATCTGAGTTTGTGGCAGCATTTAGGGAAAACCCTTGTTCGGAGATATTAGATAAAAGCCAGGTAACAACTGACTATCGATAAACGATATTAAACACATATCTTGCTATTCTATTAATTTATTATAATTAGTATTATTTGTTAAAATAACCTATGTGCGCCCCTGTAAAAAGACGATGTGAACAAAAACAAACAAGCACCATATCGATTGGAGTGGACCACCCAAATCTTTGTTTTTATCTATGGATTTCCTGTGCCTTGTGCAATTTATTTGCACCATATAACTAAACAACTCAAGCCAGGTAGCGAGTTTCTGACAGCGTTGCCAGATGTAGAAACAAATCCCAGAAACGTCTTTACTAAATTTAGTGTTTAATGGCTGTATGTCTTAATTTCGCATTATTATTCTTATTGCTATTAAATAAAAGCAGGAATTTATAAAAATATGGAAATTTATTTCAAGTGGAGGAAATTAGGTAAATGAAATAAATAAAACGTTTCTTCTAAACAGAGTACATGGATACAATGACAAATATTTACCACAGAGCATTATTAATCGACCAATGTTATTAATTATTGTTAATTTACTTATCTAATTGTAATTAAATTGTTTGCTTAATTCTGCTAAGCGTATTAAAGACAACATATTCTGAGGACGTGACAACAATGCGTGTGCTGTTAACAGATGTAATAGGCAATAAAAACACATTCTTCGCATTCTTTTGCCGAACCAACTGTCCCTCTGCGGACTTTACTAATTATTATCTTGTAAGTATTGTATACTAACTGTATTTGTCACTGCAGTGGGACATACTTTTTCAAACATCAATTTCAGAGAATACACGAAATTAAGAGTAAAGGAACAAACTGTATTTTATAAGCTATAATTTGTCCTTACCGAGAAAAGCAACGCAAAAAAAATCAGACAAATTTTAACACAATAAACAATTAAATCATTTAACAGAGATAAGCTCACATGTCATTCGCCATTACACACTGAGATTTGTTTACATCGCTAATTCGTAACCAAGATCAGAGAGGGCGCAGATTTCATGTGTTGTTTTCTAAGGTCGTCCTGTGCACGGGACAAAGCAACTAATGCTTATCCGGTTACAAAATCTGCCACTATGTGCTCTAGAAAATGATGTCCCTCCCAAGGGACAAATCCGGTGAAAGGGTTAAAGTAAAGAATGCATAATAAAGTAATAACAGAACTCACCATGTAAGAAAAGGATGACTGTTTGGTTTTCCCTTCTCCTGAGCGTGGTCTTTTTCGAGCAATATCATGTCTTTGTATAAGACCATATAAGTAGGAATCTTGCAAATCCTTTGAAGTTATGGAATAGAAATTAGAAAATACTTTTCGACAGCCGTGTCGTCCTCAATTTTCTCGAAACATTGGTTTTTGCAGTTACAGTTTGGTCCTATTTTTACTGCATTAACCTTTCTGCCCTTCACATTTACATATTTATGTCCGTGGGTTCTACTTTCTTTTCTGATATTTCTCTGCCACAATTTTTACCGTAATTTCTTTTTCTTAAGTAATGTGTCTATGGAATTAAACTCCTTGGATGTAGCGCCACATATAAAGCACTTTTGAGTAGAAGTCGTACCTGTAATGGACCTTTCCGTCGATCATTGTAAATGTCAGACTATCACAGTGTTTTCATCTATCTGTACGTTACTCGTTGTAAGATGTTTTATTTCCTCGTCCACCCTCTTTTTCTCTTTCAGGGACAGTGCAGTGCTTTCCTTAATAAATTCTATTTTTAAAGGTCTGCAGTATCTAGTTGAACCAGGTCTAGGATTTTGCCAAATCACTTTAGAACCAGATACCAAGCGCAGGGGAACAAAACATGTGATAAAAATTGCGGCATCATCGGCATCAGGAGCGCCATAAAAGGCCTGTTTATACGAACTATGGCCACTACTACCATCGAAACCCCATTTAGAAAACAAACACATATTTTTTTACTCTTCGGAATTAAGTGTACGTATTACATCTCTCTGAGCGATAGCCAAACGTTTAATGGTAAGGTCCAGCATTGTTTGTAAATCAACATATACCAGAGTATCAGTAACAATAATTTTTTCAGGCTCTGGGTAACATTGCTTTTTTTGCTACCAGTAAGATTTTATAGGATGGATATAAGTAGGTAAGGGGATACTTGGGACGGGAATCCGCCCCCCAGATTGGGGCCCGCATAGGGCTCCGAGGCCCCCGTGTTAGGGCTTCACACAGCTTCCCATTTTCAGTGGGGCGTATATGGCGCTCCGTGGCCCCCTTGTTGATGCTCCGTGCTGTGGCCCCCGTGTTGTACCCCTTTAATGCGTCGTCTTATAACCCAACGTCGAGCCCCATTGCTACTAGGACTGCGAGCCCCCGTATTGATCTCCGCACAACATAACCACACTTTTGTCCATCGACGTTTGCCCTAGCTTTAAATCCATTCTTCAATCAGAATATTATTTTTAAACCTGTAATAATTGTATCTGCCACTTACAATGAAAAAAAAACCAGGCTGTGTGTGGTGTCGAACCAATTTCCAATTCCAATTTAACAAAATTTATTCAACATTTATATACATTTCATGAAACTTAATTAGGAGCCTATTCCGGCTTACAATAAATATACAAAAAAATACATTTACATGAACACAAAATAATTAGCCAATCGGCTTAACAAAGCAG
>JANEYF010001036.1:0-14881 GCA_029963845.1 Rhamnusium bicolor
AGCATTCAAAATGCTACTGTTTAAATTTACAGGTTAATTTTTTTATAAGGTTATATTTTTGTTTGTTTTAAATAATGAATCAATCACATTGATTAAATGTCAAATACAACCCACAAAACACCTTAAGTGTATTGTTGGTTGCCGTTAAATTTTTAACGAAATGGGAACTTTTTAATGGAAGAAAACAGTTTTTTTTTGTTTTATTATCACTAAATACTGCCAATTTCTAATTAACATAAACAACATGCAAAGAAAACATTATAACACCTACTTTGCAAACTGGTATAATAATATATTTAAATAATATCGACTCCTAATCACGATTCGGTCATCTTGAGATCCAAACAGTGATTTTCCTAAATGAGTGGTTATTTGAGCTGTCCACCACGTTCTAAAAAGTTTTCTCAACACTTTCCCTCTATCTATTTTGAAACATTCCTACTTGCAACATTAAGTACTGTGGAATTCATTGAGAAAAATATCCTGAAAATAAATAAAAGGTTATAAAGGACACTACTTGTTTTAGGACTTGTATTATTAAGTAGTACATTAATTACTTACCTGTAAATGTTGGTACGTGGCTAGTTCCTTCAGAACTTCTCCGAAAAGTATTTCTTGGCGGATATTTATATTTAATTATTATTAAGGATTCTTTTCTTTACATGGTTGTATAGCTTTCGAAAGTGACATTAGTATAGGTTTTATAAAAATCCATTGGTACCAACAAAACTACACTGAGAGTACTAAATAATGTCCTCTCAGGAAGGACTTTTTTTGATATACCTTCCGGGTAGACATGTTGAAGGCAGATGACTAGTGATTAGCTGTGGGTTCAGGTGTGATACACATTTTTCATTTATTTGGCTCTTCATAGAAATTCAAAGCTACACATTCCTAGTTCGAATTATTGTATTCTCGATTTGCTGCAACTCTGGAAGTTGGATGGTATCAAAAATTTTTTTGTGAAAATCCAGAGTGTTACCAAAGTTTTTTTCGTAAGTAATTCATTTACTAGATAATTATTTATAATGAACGTTTTTTTTATTGTAGTCACACAATTGAGTACCTGAGATTTAATCTCCTACGTGGGTTTTTTTTGTTCCCACAATTGTTTCTTTTGTAGCAACCCTTCAGAAGAAGGTGAGTTTAATGTTTTTTTGGGACTAAATTCAGATGATAATTTCTGCTTTAATTTTAGGGTGCTAGGTTACCGTGCTAGGTTACAGTGCTAGTTACCATACTAGGTTTCTGTTCTAGATCACTGTGCTTTTGGCGAATAAGCTGATTAGGATTTCACCCTTCCATAAGGGGACTTGTTTTTTTTTTATGAATTGGTATACACTGGGTGAACAAAGGAAGGACTGACTAACGTTACTGCCATTGCTAACCCGCATTTAGAGAGAGAGGAAGAATCCTCAAAAGTTTGAAAGGCCAGATTTTTAATTTATTATTAATTTTTTTTACTTGGACATTTTTAATGTTACTTATTATATTATATTACCAACTGCTTATGTGAGCTGAAGAGCTAACTCATAGTACTATGGGGGGATGCCTAAAGCGTAATTAGTTAATGATCAAAGAACCAAATATTTTTTTTTGTACTTTTTATTTATGGAAAAAAATCAGTGTCAATTAGAAAGATTGGTGAACAGATTACACGAAATTTTGTTTTATCAAATTTTTTTATTTTGCTCATTCATGTTTAATCAACCTAACCTTCCTTTACACATGTATAGTGTTATATAATTCTTTAACACCGAATTGGAACAAAGTTTTGTATTCCGTAACTTTTGCAAGACTAAGAAACAATCAATTTTTTTTAAGTTACGTGGCGCCCTTAGTCACTACCATGTTTTTGTTTCAATTTTAACCCTCCTTACTCCCGACTGCTCTTACCGACGAAAAGCTGCCGTAAGCAAGAAGCTACACTGCACTCCGAGAAAATTTAGGTGAGTAAGCACATGTTTATACATGTGCCAAGTATTTGATTATTTCCAAATTTCTTGTTGGAGAGTGTACCTGTGGCAGAGTGGCACAGCCAACGTGAGGCCTTGAGGGATATTAAGTAATATCTATGCAATTATACTGATTAGTTCTTTTTGCAAAAATATGGTAGTTTGTTTAATTTGAATTTTTTTGATATTTTACTATCAGTTTATATTACATAAATTTTTGGTACAGTTGATTCGTGAATGAGCAAGTAAAATTAAAGCCTGGTTTTCTCTTGACTGATTTATTTAAAAAATAATTATTTCATAAATTGAAATAATAATTTTAATAGGAGTCCTGACTTTTGTTGCTGAGTGTGTATGGAATAAATTCATTTCCTTGAATCTTCACTTTTTATGTCCATTATGGTTACTGGTAAATAGTATGCTTTTTTTAGGTATGTGTGTATAAAAAGACTAAAATACTTTATTCTTTTATTATCTGGTTTCTGGTCTAAAGCGTATTTAAACAGCTTGGTTGTTTTTATCAAATATTAATATTTTAACATGGACATTACATTTAAACCTGTTCACTTACTTTGTAATGAATTAAATTATGAACTTAGAATAAGAAACGTAATTTCAAATCGTGATCAAGGTGAAAAGCGTGCAATTTTAAAACGACTTTTAGAAAGAGAGCGAAATAAAGTTGATTTAAATTCGTTAGTCGATCGAAATTTTAATTATGATAATGAATGTGGGGAGATTACTCAAACTTTAGAATCTATAAAATCATTAATAAATGAATTTGAAGGTCCTACTTCAGATTCTTTATTTAAAAGATTACAGTCGCGTATAGCACATATTACTTGTCGAGTTCAGCGCATGCCGATTGAGGATGAAAATGCTTTGCAGTTAGAATTTAAAAATGAATCGTATGCGTCCTGTTTACAATTAGAGGCCGAGTTGCATGAAAAAGCTGATATGGTACAGCCAGTATCTGTTACTGATAATACCGAAAACAGTGTTTTTCATACATGTAGCGCACCTCAAGCACAACTTAGGTCTAATAACTCAAAATCAATTCCGTGTACAAATTGGGTTTACAATTTGACGGAGACCCTAATAAACTTCTTCCATTTATTGAAAGAATTGAAGAACTAGCTCAGGCTCGGCGTATTAGCAAGTTAGACTTGTATGAGGCTTCCAGTGACTTATTTACTGAGAAAGCTACATTTTGGTTACGACAGATCAAATCGGAAGTAACTGATTGGGATTCCTTAGTTGTAAGACTTAAACGAGATTTTCTCAATCCAGATTTTGATGACGAGGTATGGGAACAAATTAAAGTTCGCTGTCAAGGAAAAACAGAGCGAGTAGTAATTTTTATTGCCTGTATGGAAGTACTTTTTAGCCGTCTTAGTAGACCAGTCGCTGAAGTTACTAAAGTAAAATACATAATAAAAGGTCTATTATTTGAATATCGAAGAAGCTTAGCGTTGAGTGACATCAACTCTGTAACGGAACTATCAAATTTAAGTAGAAAATTAGAGATGGCGAATATTTCTAATTCTGATTCAAGTAATTCTGTTAGACGACAATGTTCTACCTTGTTTGATCCTGAATTAGATCACGTTTCAAACTCTAGTGTAACTCCTAGTAACGTAAGCAATGGCAAGTTTGGTAAAAATAAATTTAAAGCCAAAAGACACGAAAAGACTGTAAATACTGTCACTCCCACAAATAATAATTTATCAGGTCCTAGTACCTCCAGACAATTGGGAATTGTCTGCTGGAATTGTAATAAAAATAATCACACTTACCACGACTGTAAACTACAGATCCAGAAAAAATTTTGTTATAAATGTGGAAACCCCAATGTTACAGTACGCACCTGTAAAAAATGTAATTTAAACTAACTGTCGGAGAGTTTTCAGTTAGCCGTTACTCTTCTAAAATTACTAAGGCTAACATTTTCCCTAATAAAAAAACTAAATTTTTTGACCATAAAGATTGGCAGAATTGGCGACATTTTGTAAAAGACTTTTATAAAAATTATCAAGTTGCGCCACTGTTTCTTAAGAAACAATTGGACAACCCGGCCTTATATTTCAGTTAAGTTATATGATCAGAATATTGTAGCCCTGCTAGATTCTGGAGCTACCATATCTATAGTAGGGGCGAGCGGTATAAAATTATTGCAAAAATTTAAAGTAAAGATAAATCCTTCAATACTTAAAAATATTTCAACCGCTGATGGAACTGAGCAACCCGTCACTGGTTTAGTTGATTTGCCAATTTTTGTTGATAACACTTGTCAGGTACTAAAAGTTGTACTTGTTCCTTCTTTACCGCAAAGTTTTATCTTTGGTACTGATTTTTGTACACAATTTCAAATTAAAATGGATTTTAAAAAATAATTCCTGGAATATCCAAAGTAATTTTAGCAATTCTAGAATAGAGGTTGCTTCGGAAATTAGTGATTTTAATGTAATATCGGACTTAGGTACATTTGAAAACTTTTTCTCCTACCCAACAAAGGCAGGCTGATAATCTGATAGAATTATTTAATGAAATCAGTAGCGATTCGAAGCTAGGTCGCACAAATAAAATCATTTTGTCTATAGATACGGGCGACGCAAAACCGTTCAAACAAAGACAGTACCTCATGTCACCGTACATGCAAAAAATTTTAAATAATGAACTTGACGAAATGTTAAAATTGGGAGTTGTAGAACCTTCACATAGTTCTTGGAATAGTCCGGTTCTATTAGTGAAAAAAACGAATGAAGAATATCGTTTTTGCTTTGACGGGCGTAAACTTAATGAAGTAACTAAACATGATGCTTACCCTCTTCCACGAATTGATCGAATACTTAGTATGCTTAGGGATGCTAAATATATATCTAGCGTAGATTTACGAAAAGCATTTTGGCAAGTACCTTTAGAGGAGTCATCACGGGAAAAAACTGCTTTTTAGCGTACCCGGTAGGGGACTTTTTCATTTTACTGTTATGCCTTTTGGTCTGTGCAATAGTGCCCAGACACAACAAAGGTTAGTTGATGCATTGTTTGGTCCAGAATTTGAACCAAAAATTTTTTGTTATCTTGACGATATTATTATAACTTCTTCCACTTTCGAGGAACACATATATCTATTAACTGAAGTTCTAAATCGGCTAAAAGATGCAAACCTCACTATAAATTTAAAAAAGTGTGAATTTTTTAAAACTTCTCTTAAGTATTTAGGCTATGTGGTGGACTTTAATGGTCTTCGGACAGACCCAGATAAAGTAGCCACTATGGTGAATTATCCGCGTCCTACTACTTCCACAGAAGTCAAAAGATTTCTTGGACTATGCTCATGGTATCGTAGATTCATAGATAATTTTTCCACAAAGGTGTCTCCTTTAAGTGACCTTACAAAAGGGAAGAAAAAGAAGGAAAAAAATAAATTGGACTGTTGAAGCAGAAGCTTCATTTATTAATATAAAAAAAGCTCTGGTTTCAGCACCCATATTGTGTTCGCCAAATTTTTCAGAGCCTTTCACTATACAGTGTGATGCTAGCGATACGGGACTTGGCGGTATATTAACGCAGACTATACGGGGTAATGAAAGGGTTATTGCATACGCGTCTAGAACGTTATCTCGCTCAGAACGGAATTATACGGTCTCTGAACGGGAACTATTAAGTTTACTTTTTTGTGTGGATAAATTTCGTCCTTTCGTTGAAGGTACACGTTTTACGGTAATTACAGACCATTATAGCCTTCTGTGGATCAATAATTTAAAAAATCCAACGGGCCGACTCGCTCGATGGGCAGTAAAATTACGTCAATTCACGTTTGACCTAGTACATCGTAAAGGATCATCAAATATAGTAGCCGATGCTTTATCACGTCTCCCTGACAAAGATTCAGAATCTTTAGAAACTCCGGTTATTTCTATGTTAGACATTTCTACTGATAACCTTGATAATTGGTATATTTCACTTGAAAAAGGTCATCAATAATCCAACTTTGTATCCTCAATGGAAAGTTGAAAATAACCTTTTGTTTAAATTTGTTCCGTCCTGTTTGCCTATCCAGAGTAACATACGTGAATGGAAATTTCTCGTCCCAAAATTACAGCGTGCTGCTATTATTATTTCGTGCCATGATCCGCCCATGTCTTCACATTTTGGCTTTTATAAAACTTTTTCTCGAATACGGGAGAATTATTATTGGCCGAAAATGAGACCAGACATTCAGAAATATGTACGGTCATGCAAAGTCTGTCAGGCACAAAAGTCAGCGAATACTTCGCGGATGGGTTTAATGGGAGCTGAAAAATCAGTAAATTATCCATTCCAGGTTATAGCAGTAGATATAATCGGGCCACTTCCACGTTCTACTAAGGGCTATAGTTATCTTTTGGTTGTAGGTGATTGGTTTACAAAATATACTTTGTTACACCCAATGCGCCAAGCTACCGCACAAAATATAGTACGGTTTATGGAAAACGATGTATTTCTAGTATACGGTGTCCCTCAATTTATCTTGTGTGACAACGGTACACAGTTTGCGGGTCGAACATTTAAAAAATTAGCTGATTCCTACCAAGTGCAAAAAATATGGTTCAGCCCACGTTATTCCCCTCAATGTAACTTTGTGGAGAGAAATAATCGTACTGTAGGAACCGCCATTAGAAGTTATGTTGATGAGCATGTACATTGGGACCAAGAATTGTCAAAAATACAAGCAGCCATCAATACGGCAAAACATGAGGTTACTAGCTTTTCTCCAGCTTTTCTTAATTTTGGGAGACACGTTCCCCTTAGTGGAAATTATTATTCCAAAGTAAACTCTACTGCAGATATAGAATTATCTTTAGGCGATCGTAATATGTACTCTGAAGACATGAACGGTATGTCAGAAATTTTCTCGACAGTTAAAAATAAATTACATTCTGCTTATCAAAGAAATGCCGCTGTGTACAATTTAAGAAAAAGAGATTTGTCTTTTGAAATAGGAGATAAAGTTTGGCGCCGTAACAAAGTGCTCTCAGATGCCGCAAATAAATTTGCAGCAAAACTTGCTCCTAAATATGTATTAAGTACCGTACACAAAAAAATTTCACGTTTGGTTTATGACCTAAAAAATGCCAATGGTTCACCAGCAGGTGAATGGCACATAAAAGATTTAAAACCATATTTTGGTTCTAATTCCGATGTATCAGTGGGATAGATCCTATTATCGTTTTATATTTTTCGTTAGGGAAAATTCAATTATTTTTTTTCTCCTTTTTTTCGTTTATTTGATCCCTAAAGTTGGATAAGTTATAGTAGTGAAATGATATAAATTTTCACGAACCATGCTGGTTTATGTACATATGTTGTATATAGGGTTTAATTAGTTATTTTATTAATTATATTTCGTCAAACTGCAAGTTTCTTTCACTTACATTTTGAATATACGGATTATGTATTTTTTTTAAGGAGACAGGTAAATTATTTTAGCAGACCCAACCGATAGCGACAAATCCCAATTGTGACAAATCTTAACTGTGACTCCTCTGGACGTGTGGTACACGCAGATACCATTCTAAAATGTTACTGGTTGTCTCCTCATACTTATTTAAAAGTAAATAAATTTAGGTAAAACGGTAGAAAAATTGTTTAACAAGTTAATCTATTTTTCTTTCCTTGGAAAGGGGTGGTGTAGCATTCAAAATGCTACTGTTTAAATTTACAGGTTAATTTTTTTATAAGGTTATATTTTTGTTTGTTTTAAATAATGAATCAATCGCATTGATTAAATGTCAAATACAACCCACAAAACACCTTAAGTGTATTGTTGGTTGCCGTTAAATTTTTAACGAAATGGGAACTTTTTAATGGAAGAAAACAGTTTTTTTTTTTGTTTTATTATCACTAAATACTGCCAATTTCTAATTAACATAAACAACATGCAAAGAAAACATTATAACACCTACTTTGCAAACTGGTATAATAATATATTTAAATAATATCGACTCCTAATCACGATTCGGTCATCTTGAGATCCAAACAGTGATTTTCCTAAATGAGTGGTTATTTGAGCTGTCCACCACGTTCTAAAAGTTTTCTCAACACTTTCCTCTATCTATTTTGAAACATTCCTACTTGCAACATTAAGTACTGTGGAATTCATTGAGAAAATATCCTGAAAATAAATAAAGGTTATAAAGGACACTACTTGTTTTAGGACTTGTATTATTAAGTAGTACATTAATTACTTACCTGTAAATGTTGGTACGTGGCTAGTTCCTTCAGAACTTCTTCGAAAAGTATTTCTTGGCGGATATTTATATTTAATTATTATTAAGGATTCTTTTCTTTACATGGTTGTATAGCTTTTGAGTGACATTAGTATAGGTTTTATAAAAATCCATTGGTACCAACAAAACTACACTGAGAGTACTAAATAATGTCCTCTCAGGAAGGACTTTTTTTGATATACCTTCCGGGTAGACATGTTGAAGGCAGATGACTAGTGATTAGCTGTGGGTTCAGGTGTGATACACATTTTTCATTTATTTGGCTCTTCATAGAAATTCAAAGCTACACATTCCTAGTTCCGAATTATTGTATCTCGATTTGCTGCAACTCTGGAAGTTGGATGGTATCAAAAATTTTTTTGTGAAAATCCAGAGTGTTACCAAAGTTTTTTTCGTAAGTAATTCATTTACTAGATAATTATTTATAATGAACGTTTTTTTTTATTGTAGTCACACAATTGAGTACCTGAGATTTAATCTCCTACGTGTGTGTTTTTTTGTTCCCACAATTGTTTCTTTTGTAGCAACCCTTCAGAAGAAGGTGAGTTTAATGTTTTTTTGGGACTAAATTCAGATGATAATTTCTGCTTTAATTTTAGGGTGCTAGGTTACCGTGCTAGGTTACAGTGCTAGTTACCATACTAGGTTTCTGTTCTAGATCACTGTGCTTTTGGCGAATAAGCTGATTAGGATTTCACCCTTCCATAAGGGGACTTGTTTTTTTTTATGAATTGGTATACACTGGGTGAACAAAGGAAGGACTGACTAACGTTACTGCCATTGCTAACCCGCATTTAGAGAGAGAGGAAGAATCCTCGAAAGTTTGAAAGGCCAGATTTTTAATTTATTATTAATTTTTTTTACTTGGACATTTTTAATGTTACTTATTATATTATATTACCAACTGCTTATGTGAGCTGAAGAGCTAACTCATAGTACTATGGGGGGATGCCTAAAGCGTAATTAGTTAATGATCAAAGAACCAAATATTTTTTTGTACTTTTTATTTATGGAAAAAAATCAGTGTCAATTAGAAAGATTGGTGAACAGATTACACGAAATTTTGTTTTATCAAATTTTTTTATTTTGCTCATTCATGTTTAATCAACCTAACCTTCCTTTACACATGTATAGTGTTATATAATTCTTTAACACCGAATTGGAACAAAGTTTTGTATTCCGTAACTTTTGCAAGACTAAGAAACAATCAATTTTTTTTTTTTAAGTTACGTGGCGCCCTTAGTCACTACCATGTTTTTGTTTCAATTTTAACCCTCCTTACTCCCGACTGCTCTTACCGACGAAAAGCTGCCGTAAGCAAGAAGCTACACTGCACTCCGAGAAAATTTAGGTGAGTAAGCACATGTTTATACATGTGCCAAGTATTTGATTATTTCCAAATTTCTTGTTGGAGAGTGTACCTGTGGCAATTGTACAAATAGTCCTATTGCATTTCCAACGTATTAATAAATAAATATAATGTATAACTACAACAAATTAAACCAGGGAAAAGATCAAGATTTAAATCTTGGGAAAAGATAAACATTTTTAAATACTGATGACGTTAGATAACCAACAATACTATTACTGTTATTATGTGTTGCTTACATACCTTATCTCGTCCCCTTCCACTTCACTACTCATTTACTAAATATTTTGACATTTCTCAGCTGATGGGGTCTCCAAACTCAAATGTTATTCAGCAACGAAAATAAATAAAATGGAACAAAATGAGACCGCTGAGCCCAACAACAATGTTCACAAAACAAAAATAATAATCATCGGCGGTGGAATGGCAGGTCTCTCGGCAGCTTACCACTTAACCAAAAACGGAGTCACAGATTACAAAATATTGGAAGCCAGAGGTCGAATCGGCGGAAGGATTGTGCAAATTCCTATAGGCAACGAAAAAGTGGAACTGGGGGCGAATTGGATACATGGAGTCCTGGGAAATCCAGTGTACGAGCTGGCCATGCAACATGGGCTTGTTGACATAATGGCATGCCCCAAACCACACAAAATCGTCGCAGCCACAGAACAAGGTAAACAAGTACCTTTTGCCACATTACATGAAATCTACGAGGCGTATTTGTGCTTCTTGAAACGGTGTGAAGAATATTTTATATCACAGTATTTACCCCCTGAGGGAATCGACAGTGTCGGAGACCATATTAAGTTAGAAGCAAGTTTATACTTAGATAAAATAAAAGACCCTCAAGAGAGACATTTACGTGAATTGTTGTTTGAGTGTTTGTTAAAACGTGAGACGTGCATTTCCGGGTGCGATGACATGAACGAAATCGACTTGCTGGAAATTGGGAGTTACACAGAACTGCAAGGGGGCAACATAGTCCTACCGAACGGCTACAGTTCAATCTTAGAACCATTGAGGAAGGTTATTCCCAAGGATAATTTACTAGTGAATCATCCAGTGAAACAAATAAAATGGAATTGTAATAAAAAATCGACTAAAGACGACTCGGACTCTGATGATTCTGACAGAACGGTTATCGAATCGCCATCTACAAGCAGAGAATCCAGCTGTGAGAAAGTCTTGAGTAGGCATAACGTCGAGGTTATCTGTGATAATGATAAGAAATTTATAGGCGACCATGTTATATGTACTTTACCCCTAGGTGTTCTAAAACATAAAGTAAATAATATTTTCCAACCTCCTTTACCCGATTATAAGCTTGAGGCGATTGACAGGTTACTATTTGGAACAGTGGATAAGATTCTGCTGGAGTATGAGCGACCATTCTTACACCCAAATATTACCGAGGTGTTACTGTTATGGGAGCCTGAAATGGAGAAAAATGACGATATTAGTAAGAATTGGTATAAGAAGATTTATTCGTTTGCAAAAATTACAGAGACTTTGATCCTAGGCTGGATTTCGGGGAAGGAGGCAGAGTATATGGAGACTCTTTCTAACGACATTATTATTGAGACTTGTACAACCATTCTGAGGAAGTTTTTGAATGATCCGTTTATACCTAAACCAAAGAGCTGTGCATGGTAAGGTTATTATTTGAATATTGTAGGATTTTTCTTATTTTTCAAGTATATTTTTTTAGTACAAGTTGGTACAGTCAGCAGTACACCAGGGGATCATATACTGCCATAGCGGTGGGATCATCACAACTAGACATAGAATACCTAGCACAACCCTTATATTTAGACGAGAACGAGAGTAAGGTAAGAACTGGTGACATTTATTTGTTAAAGAGCATATGAGAGCTAAACCCTTGATCAAAATGCTGTGTACTACTTCCTTTCAATGTAGTACTTCTGAGTAATAGGTTGTGTTCCCTGGGGTACTAGCTACATTATTACCTCTATACTTGCACAACTAAACATGAATCATCACATACCATTCACACAACGTACATTTTCTTCATAAAAAAGTCCATCTAAAAATATATGAATTGTAACAATAATAAAACGAATAATCTGTATTTCTTTAATAGAACATCCTTTGAGCAAGGAGTACATACGGCTTAAATTACATTCTACTATTTCTGTGAAGATAATGCGTAAAAGTTACGGCTTTATAACGGATATTATAAGTATTTAAAGTAATGTAATTCTTGAGACAACTTTTAAAATATAATTTCCACTTCATTTGAGGTAAATGTGACTTTCATTATTTTAATCAGCTTCAGATGATGCCAACTTGGTTGGCGAAACGCGTGTTGAATGCAGTATATGGTGTTTTGTGGAAAACTACATCAGTGTTTTAATTCTTTTAATAAACCAATCAAATCGAAAAGGGCCAGTTTACTTTTCGGTTTTCAGATTGCGCTTAAAAAGACCTCTCAGATGATGTATCACATACCGAGGAAAAATTGTTTTTCAAGGGACTAATTTAAGAAAAGTTATCCATTGCGTCACAAAAACAAAATAATAGGCCATGAGGAATCAAAAGTTTTTCTAAAGCCAGAGATAAGGAAGTTGCTTACTCAGACGGTGACTAATTATTATCTGTGTACTTAAAATCTACTGTAAATTGCTTTATTTGTACAATTTTCTAAAAATATAAATTTCTAGACGGTCATTAAGGTTTTATTTGTCATAAAATTGTCAATAAAGTGTTTAAAATTTGAGGGCAATTTTGTGTACAAAGTAGTTAGTAATTAGTAAAATTTGAAAAATGCTTTTCTAAAAACGACCAAATTCACACATAACTTTCAGTAAAATTTAGTAGACTGTGGTTTAAAACACATAATAATAATTACCGTTAGTTGACAGTTGTTCACTAAATAGTAGTGGCATTATGTAAAGTGTTCAAGAATACTTATTATTACCGTTCAAGAGTGTGATTATTGCAAAATGACACAGAAATTCTCAAATGAAGAAAAATTTGATATGTTAGAATGTTATTTAAAAGTAAATAGAAATTCGCAAAATACATCAGCTTCCTTTCTAGAAACATTTCCGGAGAGAATGCAACCACATTGAACAGTTTTTAGAAGAATTATAAGCAATTTGTTAAATCAGGGGGTTTTGATAATAAAAGAGACCAGTATGATATTGATAATGTTGACCACAAATAATATTCTTGAAGCTGTTATCAATAATCCCCGCATATCAGTACGACAAATTGCAGACGAAACAAATATTTCTAAGACAACTGTATAGTAGACCACAACTTTAAGAGACACATAAAAAAATCTCAAAGCTTTGCCGCGATGCTCCTTAGGATAGAGCAGGGCATGCTTTATTTTCTACAGCATATTAAATAATAAATATCATGTATTACTTAATACATAAAACATCATTATTCTCGTGTAAAGTATGTTCTGGCATGATTTACATAAGAAATTAACGGAAACACGCTTGTATCAATTATAATCAGGGCTGTCAAAAATATTCCGTGGGACAGTGGCGTACACGAAATTATCTAATACGAGAAACAATAAACTGTTACAATTTATAACAATGTTTGTAAAACTTACCCTCTTAACTAGCTTGATAAACTAGCTTGCTTATCACAAACTGGAGAAGATGTGTAGCCATTTTGCAGCATCAGGTATGTTTCTATGGTTGTCTCCATGAGTGATGTTCGCTCTGGTGAAAATATATTCTTATATTTTGAAAACGACCGTTCGACATCTACTGATGTAATACACGCATACGTAAAATATTCTTTGAACGCACTTAACGGATCTGGGGCTGCACCATCACATATTCGTCTTAATTTGGTAAAACCGGTGTCTCTATTTAACACACTTGCGAACTTTTCTTTAACGCGCTCATTTGTTGCGTCACCTATATCGTGTAGCAGTAGATTTACTTCGTCCACTATTTGCAGTGACTCCACTAACGACAACGCACTGTTTTCTAATTTTTTTATGCTTTCATATAATGGTTTATAGTTCCTCGCAATATTTTTTAAAGCTGCTTCAACGGAAAGATCTTCGAATTTTGTCTGGCTTTCCTTAATAGCTGTAGCCTCATCTGGATTGAATTGTAGTATCACAGCTTTTATTTGTTGGAAATATTCAACATAATAAAAAGCTACCTGCAACCATGTTTCCCAACGTGAAAGAATCGGCTGTGGTGGTTCAGGAATACCGGGACACTTGCTTTGAAATGCACGGAGACGTGAGATTTAAGAAACACTTTTTTTGTACTTGCTATTAATGCATCCAACTTTGGAAAACCTTTTCGAATATTTTCTGCCACAAGATGTAAAGCATGCACCTTACACGTAACATGTATAAACGTACAACCTTGTTCTTGCAAAGAACGGCCTACCGAACGCATTGTGCGGCGCCATCAATCACAAACATCAACACTTGACTTTTTGACAGTTAACATTTTTCTAACGCCTCCAGCACCACCCTGGTAATTGTTTCGCTAGTACACTGACTTAGTCTTTTGCTAGCTAGTGACAGTGGAACTGTTGGTTTAAGAGTGTCCAGTACTCGTACTATAACATTTAAAATAGAATGTTTTTTACAATCTGTTGTCTCATCAACTGATAATCACAGGCGTGTATTTTTTAATTCACATTTCATCTTATTTACCATGTCTACGTGTACAGTTGGTAGATAGTTACATAACGTTGTGCGACTTGGTAACTTCACCTGGGCATTGTATTTATTCCAGAACTCTCGAAATGGTTGTTTATCGAGTATGTGCAGCGGAACATCACAGGCAATCAGCATTAATAGTAAATCAAACATAAACTGTGTTGTCGAAGGCACGCCATTTTTTTATCTTTATGGTGTACACTATTTACGTGAAGTCCACAATCACGCTTATCCCAGCACATCAAATCTTTCTCGCACACTTTACAAATTATTTTAGCACCATCATAGAATATATCCCGGAATTCACCTATGAATTTATTCACTTTGTCAGCAAATGGCTGTTTCCTACCCCTGTGTACGTCTGCCATGCTTTATTATTAAATTAATATCAACAATACAGTACAACAAATAAAATAGAAACACAAAAACAATATGCAATACGCCCAAGTGATTTAACGTGTACACAACTCGAAAGCTAATAATAGACTGGACTGGAGAAGAGTTTCGCGGTCAAGGTGAATGCCGGCGACAGTAAGTACATCTGTACTCTACCGACCATGATACACAGACACGATTTGCAGCTTTAATTATAATTTCAAATTATTTTGATATAATT